>JASTWL010001024.1:0-58712 GCA_035220575.1 Temnothorax rugatulus
AGCGTAAGAAATCAATAAAAGTTAACAATAAAAATGCACTCACATGTTCAATGCACAAAACGACAGCGTACAACACAGTTCTTTACAATTCAAACTTACGATCTGAAATGCTTGCTGTCTGGAATTATGACACAAGCAAATGATATTCAAATGCGTGTACTTTGGTTGTTGGTTTTGTTGTGCCGTAACCGGGATAGTATATTATTGTAGCGGTTAATGTGACGCACGTGTTCGTTCAGATTATGATTTGCGACTGCCTGCCCGATCTTACAATTCGGCGGTATTTATAATGTCGGAGTCGACATTCCGTTGCTAGTTCGGGGACTCTCGAGATAGCGTTAACCTCTCGCTGTCAGCGCCTTGCGCTGACCTTCGCATCAGCGCTTTCGGTCGTCCCACAGTTGAACGCTCCTGATTCCGGTGTCGGTTTGCATCGGATGATTGATCGTCCGATGCAATCGTCAGGTCTTTCGGTGGAATTCGCTAGGGTCGTATTACACTAATGAATAATTATACCGTTGTGCGCTGACAACAATATACTTTGACGCGTATTTAACACTGTTTTGCGCACACGCCATTTGAACTTCGAATGACGTGATATCTTTTTCTCTGCTTGGACTTTCATCGCATATTATGTCGTAGTATATAGTATATATTGTAGTATGAGAAAATATGCACAAATGGAAATTTTTAAGCGTACAGCGCAACTGAACAGAAATAACGCAACACCTACCTACAGCGCGACGACCACATATCATATCGTCTTGCCAAAAATCGAATAATGGTATCATAATAAAAATATACATGGATGTATTTGGCATTCGACGCTCTTAAATTTTTGCGTTTGAAAAATTGTTATATTTTGCAAAAATAATAGGTGGGGGTGGGGTTAAATTAAAAAATTTGACAAAATTGAAAAATCTGATTACGCTATTGTAAAGAGCATAAAAAGCCATAAACATTTCGTATAAATTTTTGTTACGCCTTATATTTTCGAAGATATTCGCTAAAAACTATAAAATCCGTTATTTTTGAGGGGTTGTTTCAACCCCTAAACGTCGAGATACGCACCTAAAAAAAAATACGTGTCTAATATTTTTTGATGCTCTACAACATATCCAAAGCGCATCCAAATCGGTGAGGGACACTTCCGACTGTTTTCTTGTGAGTTTGTTACTGTTTAACGTAATGTTAGCGGATATGGAGGAAGAAATGGAAAAGGTGAAATGGGGGGGGATAAGGATAGGAAATAAGAGGATTTACACTTTGGCATACGCGGATGATGTAGTGCTAATAGCAGAGGACGAGGACCAAATGAGGAGCATGTTAGAAAGTTTGGAAGGGTACCTAGATAAGAAAGGTCTAGATCTGAATACGGAGAAAACGAAAATAATGAGGTTTAAAAAAGGCGGAGGGAGAGAGAGCAAGAGAAGGTGGAGATGGAAAGGAAAAGAAATAGGAGAGGTGAAGGAATTTCGTTATTTAGAATATGCATTCCACAAGAACGGAGGACAGGAAGCACAGATAAGGGAAAGGATTAAAAAGGCGGCCGCAGTGATGGGAAAAGTTTGGGGGATAAGGAAGAGAAGATTTGGGAAAGATTGGGGGAAAAAAATGTGGCTTTTCGACAGACTGGTGTGGACGGTAATGGGATATGGAGCAGAAGTATGGGGATGGAGGGAGAGAGAAGGATTGGAGAGATTGGAAGAAAAATATTGTTGCGTGCATGCCGCCCGGTACGCTTTTCGGGCACCGAGCTGAAGCGTGCAACGGAAAGTCTCTCCGTTAAGATGCGAAACGCCTGTCCTTAGTAACGAGCAAAATATTGATTTATTGATTTAATGAAACAGCTGATGAATTTTGTCTGGAGCTGCTGGACGATCGGACGTGTGTCCACGCTCCTCTGTATCGCGACGTTTACAATAAACATTGAGATTGTTCTTTCTATAACCGCAGTGTTTCCTTATTTCCGCGAGCGTCGGGAGTGCGAGCGCGTGAGTGTCTGTGAGTGATCGAGTGACGCGGTGAGCGCAACATTTTGGGGGCTCGTCCGGGATCGGACGAGCGAGGATCAGACAAGCGACGAGCGACGATACGACGAGCGAGGAGTATCTTCATGGCCACAAGGAAACGGCTCAGGGTAGCGACTCCACAGTCGGACGCTGCGGAGATGACGGCGGAAGTGGTGACACTGCAGGCAGTGATACGGGATATCCGCGAGGAACACGCACGAAGGGAGCGCGAATACGCGGAGAGGTTCCGCCGCCAGGAGGAGGAGCTACGTCGTCTCCGTGGGACGAACTCCAGCAATATCCCGCAGCTAAGTCCCTCAATTAATAGAACGTCCGGGGACTCGAAGGCGCGAGACGCGAGCGGCGCGGAAACGCGGGTCGCGTACGCGGGGGAGAGAACCGCGGTCGCGAGCGGTGCGGAAACGCGTGACGCGTACACGGGAGAGAGAGCCGCGGTCGAGAGCGGCGCGGCGCGAGTGACGGGCGCGGGTGTAGACGCGTCCGGAGACGGAATTTCTCGTGGGATAAAATTAAAGCCCGATACGTACGACGGGACGGCGCCGTTACACGAGTTTCTTTCACAGTTCTCGCTAATTGCCGTAGCGAATAAATGGAGTGAGACGGAAAAAGCGGTCGTTTTGGCGTCGTGTTTACGGGGGAAAGCGCGTTCATTACTTGATTCGTTCGCCGACGGGATCGAATCTCTCTCTTACGCAGAGTTGAAGGCGAAATTAGAGCTGCGTTTCAGGGAAAGTGAACTTGCTCAAAATTATTATCTCCAATTCACTAACCGAAAACAGCATCCGGGCGAAGATTTCGCAGCGTTGGGCGCGGATTTAGAGAGGTTGTCGCAGAAGGCGTATCCAGAATGCTCTCACAAAGTTCGCGATAAAATTGCGAGCTCTCAATTCGTCGCCGCGTTGTCCGACGGCTTTGTGAAACGCACCCTTCAAGTTGAGGGAGTAACGTCGCTCAGAATAGTGATCGAGCGTACGAAGACGCTCAGATTTATTGATCAACAACATGAGTCTGAGTCCCATACTTTAATTATTTTTAGGAAATTACTAATTAGTTTCTGTTTGATTTTTCTGCGTTTTAAAATGTTGTGTTACAGAAATTAACATCAAACGGATAAGGCATAGCGGCAGGGGAAATACAGTTTTTGCGTGCATGCCGCCCGGTACGCTTTTCGGGCTCCGAGCTGAAGCGTGCAACGGAAGGTCTCTCCGTTAAGATGCGAAACGCCTGTCCTTAGTAACGAGCAAAATATTGATTTATTGACTTAATGAAACAGCTGATGAATTTTGTCTGGAGCTGCTGGACCGATCGGACGTGTGTCCATGCTCCTCTGTATCGCGACGTTTACAATAAACATTGAGATTGTTCTTTCTATAACCGCAGTGTTTCCTTATTTCCGCGAGCGTCGGGAGTGCGAGCGCGTGAGTGTCTGTGAGTGATCGAGTGACGCGGTGAGCGCAACAATATATTAGATGGGAGTAGGGTATATATGGGCATTCTAACTAGGGAGCTCCGAGGGGGGGTGAGGGGCGGGGGGGTACCGCGGGCGGGGGAGGGGTACCGCGGGGTGAGGGGGGTACCGCGTTTTCGTGCGCCGCGGAGTGAGGGGGGGGGGTACCACGGTCGCGTTTTTCGGGCATCGCGGGGTGAGGGGGAGGGGGTGCCGCGTTTTCGGGCGCGGTGGGGAGGGATCCGCGGGGAGCAGGGAACCGCGTTCGCCTTTTTCGGCGCGCCGCGGGGAGGGGTCCGCGTGCAACGGTCCGCGTGCGTCGGTCCGCGGGACGTCACACGGCGCGCTCCCGCTCGCGTTCTCTCTCCCGTTCCCCCTCATATAAGATGTTCTCTCGCGCTCCCGTCACCCGTTCGCATTCTCTCTCCCCCGTTCGCGTTATCTCTCTCCCTCGTGCGCGGTCTCTCGCCATTCCTCTTTGTAGTTCGTCTTCATGTTCTCTCTATCTTTCTCTCTTACCTTTTTCCTCCTACTCACCTTCTTACCTGTGCGTCATCCGTTCACATCTTGTCTCACACTCGGCTATTTCTCTCGGGTGTCCTCTTCGCGTTCGTCTTCTCGCTCCCACCCATTATAGTTAGATTATTTTTTTTTAATATTATTTTAAGTGGTTTATTTGTTGGAAATAAGAGGAAGAATATTTAATAATTTATATGAGAAAACGTTTAATGATTGCGCGACGAGTGTGGCACGCGCATTCTTATCGAGAGTTACCGCTCTGTAATTCTAAACCGCTGACAGTGGATAAGGGAACGGTAGACAGAAGGAAAGATAATTTTAGATACAGTGGTATGTATTTTAATATACATTTATTTCTCATGTAATGCATCGTGTATAATATTATCTGCAGCATACGCCAACAGTTCACATTTTATTAAGGAATTTTTATCATAAAATTCACGCAAGATTCTAACTGCATTACATTTATCGATGATACAATTTTGGCGTAAAAGGGTTACAAATTGTTTAAATTTTTCACTTACACCATGAACATTTTGGCATAGTTGAACATACACATTCTCGACGCAATGTTCTAGTTCGAACAAAAAGAGTACGGTTGACGGTTTCATGTACAAGCTGATGTCACACGATGTTAATTTTACAATATCTGCGTCACGTATTTTAACGAGTTCCAGATCTCGAAACGCTAGCGATGATGGCGCTGGTGACTGCACGAGTCGCTGAATATCTGCACATCTTTCGATGAACGTCACCCACGTTGCATGAAGCAGAATTATCCGATTGCCTCGGTTATCGCCAATAAGTACATCCACAGACGACATAGGTCCCACGTTGATTCCAACATCCAAAAATTTATATGCTGTAGATATCAAGGCAAATCTTCTTTGCAAAATACGTGGCGTATAACGGAGTGTATCAAAACTGAAAAAATACAATTATGTTTATAAAAGTTTTTTTTTGCACAATTATATACAAAAAATTAATGGTACTTACTCATTGTGCTGGAGGTTGATGGTCGGAGAGCGTTGGGAGCGGTTGGTCGGAGGAGGAAAGGAAGGAAAAGAAGGCTTTGAGCGGAGTAAAGGGTGGAGAGGTTGGAGTGGAGTGGTGGAGTTGGTGGAGGAGGCCCGGAGGAGAATGAGGAAATGGAGGAGGTGCAGGGGATGGCTTGGATGAGGAGCAGAGGAGGAAAATCGGTGAGAGGTGTTTTGGAGGTTAGAGTGAGTTGAGGAGGAAGAGGGGGCAGAGGTGCGAGAGGAGAGAGGCTGTGGAGAGGGAGTGACGCGTGGAGCGCGGGACGACCAAGCGATTGCGGCATTGGTTGGCTCGGCGGCGTGAAGACAGCGAGACGGAGGCAGTGCCGGCGGAGGAAGAGTGGACGGCGCGGGGTGTCAGCCGCTCCGGGCGAGCAGGTTGGCACCACTGCGGGATGCCGGGGCCAGGGCGGCAGGTGAGAGGGCTGGCGCTGCAGGCGGATCGATAAAGAGGAGAGAGAGGGTATTGACGGCGAGGGAGATGACGCGAGAGGCGAAGGGCGAAGCTTGAGGCGGATGCGCATTAAGCGGCAACCCGACGACGAATGAGAAGAGAGCGGTGAAGATCGATGGATCGAGGGATCGATGGAGGAGGAGGTCGATCGGGCCGGCGAAGAAAGATGAAGCGTCAGCGCGTAGTAGTAAGGCATGGCGGATGACTGAGTGAAGGCGAGCTTGTGAAGCGGAAGAGCAGATAGAGCAGCGAGAAAAGAGTGGAAGAAAGGGAGAGCGAGAGTGAGTGTGCGGAGGAGAGCAGAAAGTAAGTGAGGGAGAAGACGGAGGAAGACAGGAGTCAGGCACACGAGTTGGAGGGTTAGAGGAGAGAGGGAGAAGGTGAGAGGGAAGGCAGGTTATGAGAAAGGTCTGCTTGTAGGAGGAAGAAGAATCCTGCGGAGAGTGCTGAGGAGCGGGACGGAGAGCGGAGGATTGAGCGGAGGGACGAGACAAAAGTCGAGGAAGGGATACACGAGAGGTGCAGAGAGAAGAACGGAGAAACGAGACAGGGGAAGAAGAGGGGAAGAAGAAGAGGGGCGAGAAGAGGGAGCGCAAGGGCGGAGGAAGGAAGGAGGGTAGAGAGAAGGGAGAGCGCAGGAGAGGATGGAGTGCGCAGGGGGATGAAGGTAGGTTAAGTAGGAGCTGGAAAAATCAGAAGGGTGCTGAAAGAATGTAAGGAGGACATTGAATATGAGTAGATAGTCAGGAACATGCCTGATCATGAGATCGTGGTTGTTGAGTTGAGCGGGGTGACGAGAGTGTCAGTAGAGGTAACGGAGCAGGGGGAGGGTGGGATGAGACTTCGAGAGGAAGAAGTCATCGGTGTCGAGAGGGGGGATAAGACGTGCGCGGACGGAGAGAAGGAAACGGAGAGTCAGGAGGGAGAGGGAAAGTGGGGGTTGGAAGATAGAGTGGCGAGAAGTGCAGACAGCGGGGAACGGAGAAGAGCGGAGTGCAAGGAGGGGAGAGTAGAGGTAAAGAAAAGGGGGAAGGAGCGAGTAGAGGAGAGGGAGGCGGGAATTGGAGGAAAGATTGGAGGCAGGAGGGGGACATGAGGTATGTGTTAGGCTGAGGGGGAGGAGGAAGTGAGGGGGAAAAGATGGAGAAAGGAGCAGTAGGGTGCCACTAAAGAATGGCGCTGGAAGCGGGGGGGATGAGGGGGAGGCTTGCGGCGAGGATTTAAAACTTTAGAAAGGAGATGAGAAGGGCGTGAGGTGAAGCGTGGCTGGGGCGAGAGTAGAGGTCGGAAGAGGCGGGAGGAGAAATATGGAGGGGATGAGGAAAGAGTGGAGGAGGGAAGAAGGGCAAAGGAAGGAAGAGAGTGGTGAGGTGGGAGGGGAGAAGTTAGAGGGTGATGGGGCAAGGGAAAAAGACGTGAGGGGGTTGTAGGAGAGAGCAGATAAGTCAAAGGGAGAAACCGTGATGGAGGGTAAGGGTGTAGAGAGAGAAAGAGAGAAGGCTGGTGTGGGGATAGCGTGAGCTGTAGATAAGTAGCAGAGGGGATGTCGAAGGACAGGAGATGGAGGACGAGGAGAGAGAATGGGGTCGGAGTGGATGAGCGAGCAGATTCGTCAAGAGGGGGTGCGAGGGGAGATGAGGAGAGGGTGAAGGACAGGGGGAGGGATACCGGGCTGGCTGAAGGATGGAGACTAGCGGGGCAGAGAGGGAAGAAGCGGAGAGGGAGGGAGGTTGGGAGAAAGGGGGAGGGTCAAGAGGGTTAAAAGAGGAGGCGAAGAGAAGGGAGGAGGAGAGTGAGAAGACAAGGAGACTGAAGGAGAGAGTGAAGAGGCTAGAGGAAGAGAGGGAGCAAAGAGAGAGAAGAAAGAGGAACGTGGTATGGAGGGGGCTGGACGGGAGGGATCCAGAAGAAAGGAGGGGTATGATGGAAAGGGTGGCGGAGAAGGTGCTGGGCAGAGTGCCGAGGATCAGAAGGGTTTGGGAAAGAAGAGGGGAGGGCGGGAGAGAGGTTGTGATAGTGGAGATGGACGATGAGAGGGAGAGAGCGGAGCTGCTGGGAAGGTATGGGGTAGTGAGGCAGAAGTGGGAGATAGGGGTGGACGAAGATCTGTCGATGGAAGAGAGGAAGGCGAGGTGGAGACTGCTGGAGAAGGCGAAGGAAGAAAGAGACAGAGGAAGGAAAACGCGGGTAGAGAACAGAAGGCTGTGGGTGGATGGAAGGGAGATCGTGTGGAACGATGTCGAGGAGAAGTAGGAAGAGATATGAGGGGAGGAGGAGCGGAGAGCGACGAGGGGGAGAGGGGAGGGGGGTAGGTAGGAGGAAGGGGCACGGGGTTGAATGAGGGGAAGAGGGAAAGGAGCCAGAGAGGGAGGAATGAGAAGGGTAGAGGGCGAGGAGGGGAGGGAGGGAATGAGATTGTAGAAGGCCGTAAGGTCAGGTCGGGATAGGAGGGAGATTGAATTGTAAAGGGTTGGGCACGTCCCTAAAAAACGCCAGGTGTAGAGGGCGAGGAGGGGTGGGTGGGAAAGAGATTGTAGAAGGCCGCAAGGTCAGGTCGGGTTAGGAAGGAGTCGATTTTGTAAAGGGTTGGGTACGTCCCTAGAAAACGCCAAAACTGTTCGAGGGAGGAAGAGAGGGGAGGTTAACTGTCTGCTGTAAAGGGTTGGGTACGTCCCTGAAAAACGCCACTTATGTAATGTGAGTGTATATGTGAGAAGGAGATTTGTAAAAGGTTTGGGATCGTTCCTTGTGAAAAACGCCTTCCGAACCCTGAGGGGAAATGAAATAAAGGATATACAATACAATACAATACTCATTGTGCTGTTTCATGAACGAATCGTTTCCAATCGGAACGTAGTAGTTCATTATGTCCTCATACATTTTCGGAATGGTATCTGTTGAATCCACAGAGCGACTGATACCAAAACATTGGCAGAGCTCTTTTTATTTTGCACTTCCCTCCACACTGTAAACAGTGGACGTTTCCAATAGGCAGATGTGACACGAGTGATTTCCAGATAATCCCATGTGTTGATCCTTCATTATAATCACTATGAACACTGCCACGAATCATACACCAACATGTTTTAAGGTATGACTCCAGCGACTCCCAATTATCTTCAGTTCTAGTGATATGCATTAAAGAATGCTTGGGACACCATATCGTATTGCCTGTAAGCACGTTTCGAAATCCAGCTTCTCTGCCACGAAGCAAACGTACCATCGATGAACAATAACGTTTGTCTGTTCCCGCGTAGTCCATATTTTTTCACACAGTGTCAACGTGCTTAAACCATTTCAAACTCTTGAATGTGCTCTAGAATCCTGGTAGGCCATTTATACATACACAAAACTGCAAATTTTGCAAATAGCGCCGACGTAAGGCTGCTGCAGTGGTACAGATCAAATCATCAAAAGTTAATAACATGATACCCTTTTCAAGGACACATCGCGATGTGTCTCACGGTGCCTTCATCGCACATGTGCAAAACTGCAAATTTTGCAAATAGCGCCAGCGTAAGGCTGCTGCAGTGGTACAGATCAAATCACTAAAAGTCAATCACATGATATAGTTTTCAAGAACATGTCACGACGTGTCTCGCGACGATTTCATCGCACACGTGCAAAACTACCAATTTTGCAAATAGCGCCGGCGTAAGGTTGCTGCAATGGTACAGATTAAATCACCAAAAGTCAACGGCGTGATATAGTTTTCAAGGACACATCGCAATGTGTCTCACGATGCCTTCATCGCACACGTGCAAAACTGCAAATCTTGCATTTTTCGGAAAGCGCATCCGTACAGATGCTGAGATCACGTTGAAATTAGATATGATAAAAAAAACGATGCGACATTAGTGAGATATAAAATGACGAATTTGAGGTTATGCTCAGTAGTAGAGGACTGGACGTCGAGGACTGGACGTCGAGGACTGGAAGTTAATACATTAAATTCTATGTATAGTAAAATGGATATCGCACCTCTCGAAGAAATGGAAGTTGGAGCCCATGAAGAAATAGAGGTTGAAGTCAATGAAGAAATGGGAGTTGAAGTCAATGAAAAAGAAGATGAAATGTCAGATGAAGAAATGTCTGATGAAGATGCAATTCTTTCGGATGATTCTTGTTACGACAACGAAAGGTTTGAAGATGTTGCAGAAGAGATTTTTCGAGTTTTAAACCAAGCTGAAGTTAATACCTTGGATAATTTGAAAAATATGTGCTGTGTATACTTCTATTACACTCCCGGTCATGCAAAGTTTTGCTCATCGTGTATTGTAAAAATAAGTGGACTATTTTCAAGGCTTTACGCTGTTCGAAAATATGACACCAGTCCATATATACTTATCGATAGCCTATTCTGTTCGGCATGTAAAGATCCGTTGTACCAAATAATGACCTGTAATCTGTGTCCTATTTGCACTATTGAACTGATGTAAAGTCATTTTGTGATTGAAAGTGCTACGTCGACGTTGCAAACGGATTAAACAGATATATTTCAAAGTGGTTTTGTGAAGTTCAGGACATTGCAATGGAGCAAGAATTGTTGGAGCAATCCACCCTATTAAAATCGCGGGAAGAATTTACCGTGTGGGAGCAACGATGTGACGAGTTTATCAAATCGTTGGAAGAACAAAGCCGAATTAAACGGCCACGATTATCGATCGGTCTCAAACAGTCGTTGGTTGCTTGTATCGCACGACTCGAAGGTCTGAAAAATTCGGTACGTCAACGTTTCGTGCATGTGGGTGCCGGATACAGTGCGGGTGAGACAGAACTCAGATGGAGTAAGTAATACCCCTTATGAAAAAAAATTATTGAGAGCCAATAGTAACTACTGGACTTTCAATAGTAACTATTAGATTTGAATAGTACGTTAACAGTAACTTTTAACAGTTTACTACTGACGGAGAGTACACTTTTAGTGGCGTTGCTATACGACGAATACTACTGATCCAATAGTTTCATCAACTGTAACTATTGATGGACTTACTACTGACAAATAATATACTATTGATCCAATAGTTTCATAAAATGTGACTACTGGTGGTGTTACTATTGACGAATAATATACTATTGGCCCAATAGTTTCATAAACTCTGACTACTGATGGGATTACTACTTATAAATGGTACCTATTCACAATTATTTATTTGTAAAAAACATTGTTGTAAAAATGTATAATTGCTGAATAATTCTGAACTCAATGGCAACCGTTCGTCGACAGTCTGGCAAATAGTTATTATTGGGGCTATACTTCAAGCCCATAATTGTTCAATAGTAACTATTCACATCTGAATAGTAACTGCAGTCAATAGTTTTGCGAATACCCGAGTAGAAATTAACCTAGTCGATCTGATCCAAGACCTATTGGGATTTTCAGTCGTGACGTAGCCGTGACGTCACAAGGCCAAGATGGCTGGCCTATTCCTGAAAGTTGTACACAAACATACGGTCTGAGGTGGTTTATCGTGCTTTTTAAACGCGTGTGATAAAAAAAATGTACTTAAATATAAAAGAAATATGTGCATTTGTAAAGTGCACCCCTTCCTCAAGGAATTTCATGGAAAGAGTAAATTTGTTGTGCTGTGGACACTTATTAACGTGCGGGATAACCTCTCAAGATGATGACAAATGGCATTTAACTGCATATTGCCTTCAAATGTCAGACGTTAAACGTGCACCTCACAAAATAAACACAGTAATAGATCAATCAGAGAAAATATCATCCGCAAAATGCAGTTGTAAAGCAGGGATGAGTGCAAAATGCAAACACACGGTTGCAGTTTTGCTATATTGTAATCGGTAAGTACATATAAAAGTTAATGTATATATTAACAATAACATATGTAGTAGTATGCTGTTTCTAATCAATGTAAACTTTTAGACATGATGTCGACAAATTTGAGAATATCTGTACCGATAAAAAATGCATTTGGAACGTTCAACACAGCACGGCTGTAGATGGGTATTGTAAATAATCTATTCTTGACGTGGTCTATCTGCTCATCAGTCAAAGTTGATTTCTTCTCACAAATATTAAAACACTTGTGATCTTCCAGAGGTGCGGATTTATACCCATCTACAGCCGCCCTGTGTTGAACGTTCCAGATGCATTTTTTATCGGTGCAGGAAATATTCTCAAATTGGTCGACATCATATCTAAAAGTTTACATTGATTAGAAACAGCATACTACTACATGTGTTATTGTTAGTATATACATTAATAACTTTTATATGTACTTACTGATTACAATATAGCAAAACTGCAACCGTGTTGTTCGAAATACCGCTTATAAGGATAAGAAACAGTGGTGTGCTGCCATCTGTTAGAATAACTGAATCATTAATTACGTCCCTGAAAGGCTCTAGCGGGACCAACGTGGGTCCTAGTTATATACCAAAATAGTGTCGCGGAACGGCGCTGCTACACAATGTGGTAGCGCTACCTGGCTTCCGGTTTCTGCACGGAAGTTCGGCTGTTCTTGAGAGAGCGTGCGTTCATTACGCTTCTGTTCGTCGTTGTAAAAGTCACGCGTGCTGAGTCAGACAGACTCGTAATCTCATTGTACTTGTATTAAGCTCGCGATCTCGTGTATAGAGTTCAGCGGAATTCCGGCTGAAGTAAAAAGAGAAACCTGATACAGGTGCTAGATTGCATCAGCATATACGCTACGGACGAACAAAAGAGATGTACTTCGCCATTATTCCCGTTATTGAAGGATGTCCGCCATTACGGACAATCTGACGACTGATGGAAATTTCAAAGCCTTGAGGTATAAAGGCATACGGCTGGCGATTGAGATAAAATTCTTCCTATGGGAAGATCCACAAACAAGGTAACTCTCGTTGTTCAGTTTAAGGAATCATTGATCTTGAGAATGAGCTAAGGTGCTTTAGCTAAACGGCGATCTCTGATTCCAGAACATTCGAGAGCTTCAGTATTACGTTTGGATGGTGATCACCAAGAGCGCCCGTAAATTTGTGTGGCATTTCGATCCCATCCCCGCGCCTTCTCACCTTAAGTGACGAGGACGGATGAGAAGCTACCAGCTTTAAGTACTTCTTTGAATTATTAAATTTGGTTGCAACCACGTGTAAGAGTAGTTTGTATGTGGAGAATCAAGTTATTTACCTGTGGTAAATAATTCGTCAATTGTAAACTGAATATTAGTAATTGTTTGAAAGACACGGCCGTTGTCAGTAAAAGCTATATTTCGTCTTTGTAAATATCTCGCGAACTCAATACGATTGATTATAATTATACTGAATTATTTGAATTCTTCCGATACTTTGCGTTGTATATACTTTGCTCTATATTATTAATTATCGTTCCGAAAATACTATTGCGTTTTACGTTAGGAGATATTCTTTCTCCGTCCGATATTCTTTTATTTGACAAAACATGGATAAATGCGTACGTATTTCAATTGTCTTAGACTAACAAACCACTCAGATGACGATTATCATATATGTTCATAAGCATATCATCTTTATATGAACATTATTGTTATCATAAATTCAGTTTTACGGTCTGATTTTGACTGTTCTTTTGAATAATAATAAGCTTAAAAGTAAAAGATGTACGCATTCATCCATTATTTATTTACTACTTTACAAGATATTTTGTGAATTTATAATGTTATCGATATTAATAACTTTGTTCGTATTAATGGTCTGTTCAACTGTTTAACTATTCAGGAGTGGAATTCATGTTAAATACACTCAACTCTTCATGTTTATAGATATTCTGTTCTACAGAAATTATATTATTTCATAAACCTTCAACGAATAGATTTTAGTTGTAACGATGCACCCCGGATAAGCATCGTTCCCGGCTACCACCCGCCGGAGGCCGCCCGACCAACCATCCGTCGGGCGAGAGCAGGGCGCGGTGCGCCCGCATTTTTTTTTAAATACTCCACCGGCCCCGTGTGCGCGGGTAAAACGCGGCACCGGGGCCTTCTCTTCGCGCGGCGACGACCGTCGCCGAAGGAAGCCGAGCTACGCCGAAGGCGAGAGCGCGTCCGCGTACCCCCACCCGACGCGCCGGGAGACCGGCTTCCCTCCCATCACGACCCGTCGCGCCGGGGTATATAAGCCGGCGTTCCGGCCAGAAATGTCACTTCGTCTTCATCTCAGCTTTCCGCTGTTCTCTCGACGAAGCCTATCCGCTTTCCTAGGGTGACACACAAAGGAGGTTCGGAGCTCCGCGTCTCTACCGAGTGCTCTCGGGTGTCCCCGACTCCCATCATCCACCTGACAGCACGGCCACACGGGGTCGAGTCCGCTCGGCCTCGCAACGAGGGCTCTCGTTGCCGATACGCTCCAGGATTCCCGACCCCGTCCTGCGAAGACCGCGTAACATAGCCGCAACTATCGCGATAGATACATCGCGCCTCGTTCTGTACGTGTCGCGTTCTTCGCGCCAATCGCAATATCGCAGTCCGCACACCCGTGACGAGGGCAACCGCACTGTCCGTCTGTATATACCGCGCCGAGTGCACACACACACACACACACACACACACACACACACACACACACACACACACACACACACTGTCCGTCTGTACATACCGCGTCTCGATCTACGTTTGTAATACCGCGATCCGAAAGCCCGCTCCGAGGGCGCATGCACCGCCCGTTTGTATATAGCGCATGCACCGCCCGTTTGTATATAGCACATCTCAATCTACGTTTGTAATACCGCGATCCGAAGACCCGCTCCGAGGGCGCAAGCACCATCCGTCTGTCTATACCACGCACCCGTTCTGACACCGCGTTACATGTGTAACTTCGCGTTCCGGAAGTCCGAACCAAGTGCATGAGCACTATCCGACCGTACCTTACCCCGCGTTCCGCATAACGCCCGCGTTCCGTCATAATACCGCGCTCGTTGCGTAACACGGCGTCGCGTATAATCCACGATCTTTCTTGTACATATTATACTAAAGTGAATAAACTTTGTCGTGTGCTCGTATCCTGGTTATTGTCTCTGGGCCTTCTTCGAACTCCTGATCCGGCGAGTTAGTCCGCGTTCGACTCAAAGACAGGCCGTTACATAGTTTAGGATTTCCCTGATAAACTGAAAGATTGCTGTGAGTGGATTGACCATTGATACTAATTTTATGCTTAATTGTTTATTTTATTTTCATGTGATTTGTTATTGACAAGACGTTTTCTTCCTTTATCAGACCTTAAGAAATTTTAAAAGTCTTCTCGAAACACTCTTCAAAATATATTGACTAATTTACTAAACGACATCAAGTTTCCTGATCCTTAACACCATTACGTAGATCACGATTCATTCGGAGCGTGTACACGTGTGTTTGCATTTTGCACTCATCCCTGCTTTACAACTGCATTTTGCGGATGATATTTTTCCTGATTTCTCTATTACTGTGTTTATTTCGTGAGGTGCACCTTTAACATTTGACATTTGAAGGCAATATGCAGTTAAATACCATTTGTCATTATCTTCAGAGGTTATCCCGCACGTTAATAAGTGTCCACAGCACAACAAATTTTCTCCTTTCATGAAATTTCTTGAGGAAGGAGTGCACTGTGCAAATGCACATATTTCTTTTATATTTTAAGTACATTTTTTTTATCACACGCGTTTAAAAAGCACGATAAACCACCTCAGGCCGTATGTTTGTGTACAACTTTCAGGAATAGGCCAGCCATCTTGGCCTTGTGACGTCACGGCTACGTCACGACTGAAAATCCCAATAGTAGCTAGATATTATTGATTAAATTAAGTTTTCTAACTCGTCACTGAGTAGTTGCTAGCTAATAATTCATATGTAATTGGTCATAACATATATAGACAAAAATATATATATTTATCAATCGTAGCAGTGGTGCAGTACGTAAGATGTCATGCATCGACATGACAATGTAAAGATAAACACAATGTTTAATGATGAATTTGTTGCGGGTGACAAACGCGCGAATAAAAGTATCGCTACGAGAAACTGTGAACTCTTTCGTGAGTCCGATCTGCGCGAGTGGTACAAGCGACGCGTTATCGAGCCTACCCTAGCATCGCTGGAGGAATTCCAGGAACGTGATAGCGGATGGGCGTTGTCGCGTATACTCAATTTGACTGTTAACGTAAACAAGTACAATCCATTGTACGCGGGGTGTTTTGTGGAAATACCGCGAGAAATTAAAATGAAGAGAGCGGTGATAAACGTGCGATCAATGGATAATGCATGTTTCGCATGGTCAGTGGTGGCTGCTCTGCATCCAGCCCAAAGAAATGCAGATCTGGAATCGTCGTATCCTCATTACACGTCGGTGCTAAATCTTACAGACATTGAGTTTCCAATGACGTTGGATCAAATTAAAAATTTTGAAAATCACAACGACATCTCCATCAACGTCTACAGCATCGAGAAAAACAAGGAACTTGCTATCCTACCAATACGGCTCACCGACCGAAAGATGGACAGACATGTAAATCTGCTGTACGTGCATGACGACAACGTGGGACATTTTGCATGGATCAAGAACCTATCCCGCCTCGTGAGCTCGCAATTAAGCAGGCACCATAGTCGGAAATACTTTTGCGATCGGTGAGTCGGGTGAGTATACATCCTAATAAATAATTAAAAAATGTTTTTACGTAAAAGACATATAAAAAAATTTCATTATTTACAGATGTTTGCACTATTTCTACACGAGCAAGAAATTGGAAGCCTACACCGTCGACTGTCGGGAGATGAACGACTGCGCGATCAAGTTACCGAGCGATAACGACAAGTGGTCGGCCTTTAAGAATCACATCAGGAAGGAACGAGTTCCGTTTATCGTATACGCCGACCTGGAATGTACCCTGGAGAAGATGGAAGCGGATCCAAAAACGTCCAGGTACACATATCAACATCATCGCGTGTTTAGCATAGGGTACTACGTGCGTTGCTCGTATGACGACTCGTTATCAATGTATCGGTTTCGTCGCGATAAGGATTGCGTCGCGTGGTTCGTCGAGGAGCTAAGAAGTTTAGCTCACAACGTAAAGACTATCTTGTCCATTAATGTACCCATGGCGGATTTCACACGAGACGAGTGGGAAAAGTTTAACAGCGCAACGCACTGTCACGTGTGCGAAAAACCGTTCGAGCCCGATGACGTGCGAGTACGCGATTATTGTCATCTGACCGGTCGATACAGAGGTCCCGCGCATTCAAATTGCAACTTAAATTACAAAGATTCGCATTGCATTCCCATAGTTTTCCACAATTTATCGGGCTACGACGCGCATTTTATTATCATGGAAATAGCTACAGCATACGAAAGACATGTAGAACTGCTTCCAATCACAAAAGAAAAATACATTTCGTTTACGAAAAACGTTAAAAGCACCGAAGATAAAGATAAGAAAGCTTGCGTTAAATTGCGATTTATCGATTCATACAAGTTTCTCACTGCTAGTCTTGACAAATTGGCGTCTTATCTCAGCAAGGATAAACTGCGAATATTGCAACGCAAATTTAGTAAATTATCTGCAGAACATTTTGATTTACTGACACGAAAAGGCGTATTTCCGTACGAGTACATTGACCGTGTCGAAAAGTTGGAGGACTCGTGTTTACCGCCGCGAGATTCATTTTACAGTTCATGGACAGGTGACACCGTATCCGAGAGCGATTACGCGCACGCCGTCAACGTCTGGCAGCGGTTCTCCATTCGAACGCTCAGTGACTACAGCGATTTATATCTCAAAACCGATGTCTTGCTGTTGGCCGATATCTTTGAAAATTTTCGCGATAGCTACGTCGCGAGTTATGGACTCGATCCGGCGTATTATTACACTCTATCAGGTTTTACGTGGGATGATATGTTGAAGCATACGCGTATCAATTTCGATCTGCTCACCGACATTGACATGGTCATGTTTATCGAACGCGGTATACGCGGCGGTTTGAGTCAATGTTCAAACAGATACGCGCTGGCCAACAACAAGTACATGCAGTCGTACGATCCATCGAAACCACCGTCGTACCTGATGTATTTCGATGTAAACAACTTGTACGGCTGGGCAATGTGCCAACCATTGCCTTACGCAGATTTTCAATGGGTCGACGACGTAACCGATTTTAATGTTATGGATGTTGTATTGGATTCCACGATAGGATACAAGTAGGGTATATAGGGGCATTCTACCCCGGGTGCTCCGAGGGGGAGCGGGGGTGCTGGGCGGGTGGGACTTGAGCAGCGAGCGGGTCTGTTGTTTATCAAATATTGATAAACATATCGGTGTCAAAGGGGGTGCCGCTACCGAGGGGGTCGGGGGAGGGTGGGGGATGGTTACCGTTCGGCCGAGGGGGGTCGGGTCGGGGGGGGGGGTGGTCACCGTTCGACCAAGGGGGTCCGCGAGGGGGGGGGGGGTGTCGGCGTTCTAAGATGAGAGTTCGGGGAGGGGTACGCGGGGTGAGGGAAACCGCGTTTTTCGGCGCGCCGCGGGGGAGGGAGGGTCCGCGTGCAACGGTCGCGTCGGTCCGCATGACGTCACACGGCGCGCTCCCGTTCGCGCGCGTCTTCTCGTTCGCGTTCTCTCTCTCCTCCGTTCGCACGGTCCGTCTCGCTCCCGTTCGCGCGTTCCCCTGTTTGAGTTCTCTATCTCCCCCGTTCGCGCGGGCCCTCTCGCTCCCGTTCGCGCGATCCCCCGTTTGCGTTCTCTCTCTCCCCCATTCGCGCGGTCCCTCTCACTCCCGTTCGCGCGTTCCCCTGTTTGCGTTCTCTATCTCCCTCCGTTCGCGCGGTCCCTCTCGCTCCCGTTCGCGCGGTGACTCGCGCTCTCGTCACCCGTTCTCTCCCCCGTTCGCATAGGAGAAACGGTAAACAAAAAGAAAAAAATAATTTTTTTACAATATATTCATTAAAAAATATATATATATTTATTCTTAAAAAAATTAGCATTTTTTACATCACCAAACTTCTTCCTCTTCCTCTACAAATTCCTCCATGTCGAATAATCGACGTAACGCGAAGATGTCTTCAACGCCAGTGTCCCATCTTTCGTCGTTCAATTCTTGTCGTTCAGTTCTCCACCAGCGGACCCAACGCTGGCGATAAATGTTAATAAAGCCACGAATGTGTATGTGGCGCATACGTAAATTGGGCTGAAAACAGATTATACAAAAATTAAAAAATTTTTTTAATGTTAAAATCTACGAAAAAATATTTATACGTACTTGCACTTGTGGGATCCGAATCCTCACCAAATTGTTTATATGTATCTCTTGAACGGGCACGTTATGCACCCATATCCACTGTAACAGAAAGGTTAATTAATATATAGTTTAATTAATATACAGTACATTTTAATGTACAGTTATGTATATTGTTGCGCGCGTGCCGCCCGGTATGCTTTTCAAAAAAAAATGTTACGCTCAAGCCAACAATTAGTCCGTGACTCTTCGGGTTTCTCTCATTCACACTCGCGCACTCACGAAAATAACGACTCGTTCATTAAAAAAAAAAGACTGCTCGCTGCACGCTTCAGCTTGGAGTTCGAAAAGCATACCGGGCAGCACGCACGCACGCAACGGTATTATACTTACTCCTTCCGCGGGGTGGACAATGTCTAAGTAATCTGCTAGTCTGTTGTATCTTTCCATTTTTTTCTTCTTAGCTCGTCGCACTACGCACGCTCTACGCACTACTGACTGACTGACTGACTGACTTAACTGACTGCAGAAGGTTGTTGAACCAGAGCTCAGAAAAGTAATTAAGATAAAATATATCTTGCACTACAATGGCGAGGATCCGTCGGAGCATCGGCACCATAGGCGAGCGTCGCCGGAGCGTCGCCGAAGCATCGCTTCTCAGTTTACGATATACGATACTTTAAATTTCAAGTGGTCTGAGTTCCATCGAGCGTCGCATATACGGCTCGAATGGAAATGCGTGTGGAGGTTCAGACATATCGTCGTTGTTACGAGCATTACAATCAACCGTGGCAGCGAACGCACGTCGACAGTCCCGCGCCATTGATAAAGAATTGCGGCGAATGTCTACGAAAAAAATTTGTGGAGGGCTCTTAAATCGCGCGATAAACGCACTTCCGTTCAAATTACACATTCCCGGCTATCAATTTTGCGGTCTGGGAACTCGATTACGAGAACGATTGGCGAGAGGCGATCAAGGTATTAATCCATTGGACGCGGCGTGACGCGAGCACGACATAGCCTATTCGCGTAACAGCGATCTCGCCGAGAGACACGCGGCGGACGAGATACTCGCTGCGGGAGCGCGAAAACGCATTACCGCGAGAGATTCGACTCTCGGAGAGAGAGCTGCCGCTACAGCCGTCTGGGCGGCGCGGCCATGAAGGCTAAGATGAAGCTCGGAATGGGCTTGAAAACGAAGAAAACGAAAACGAGGAAAAAGCTGACGAAAAAACGGATACTTCCGACGGCGAAACGAGGCGGCGTATTGCCGATTCTACCGCTGTTGGGAGTTCTCGGCTCTCTGGCCGGCGGAGCGGCGGGAGTCGTAAAGGCCGTGAACGATAACAAAGCCGCGCGGCGTCAGCTGGAAGAGATGCAACGTCACAATCGCAGCGTGAAAGGTCGCGGACTTTATCTCGCTCCGTACAAATATGGACGAGGGCTGTATCTCGGCCCGCACAAACGCGGACAAGGAGTAGCGTCGAAAATAAAAAAAAAAAAAAACGTCAAAAAGACGTTAAATATGCCCGCGGGTATTACGACCAACGTACAATTGAATCGACTGGCAAGGCGTATGCGCGTACCGTTCTTCAGAGGTGTTTTCATGCGTGATTCGTTACCGACCGGCGGTGTACGTCGAAACGAGAGCAGTATCGTGAATTTGGACGACGAAGCGGGTCCCGGTACTCATTGGGTAGCGTACGCGAAGAGGGGAGATCGAGTCATATATTTCGACAGTTTCGGCAATCTTCGACCGCCGAAGGAATTGACGCGATATTTCGGACCGAGCGTGACGAAGATTGAGTACAATCGCGCGTCTTATCAGCGATACGATCAGAGCATCTGTGGACAATTGTGCCTGCGATTTCTCCGGACGATCGACGCTAATTTAAAGTCTGACGGTGCGTCGTGGTGACTCAGTATTCGTTAACGGTTTCCGCCGACATGTCTGTAACGTTCACGCTGACCGGGAAGAGCAGCATTCTCGCGGAGCACTATTTTCCCGCCGTGGATCTGAGCGACGGTGACTACGAGCTCGGTCTGACGTGTTTCGAGACTTACCACACGATTCCGAACGTGAATTCTTCGAACAATAAATTTTATTTCGACGAGGATGACACGGAAATTACGATTTCCGAGGGATCGTACGAGATACGGGGCATAAATGAGTTTTTGAAACGCGAAATTTCACGGAAACGTCCGCGACGCGTGGTTCGTTCCAACGATGATCGTACGTCGGTCGCGAATATCGCGCGAGAGGAGACCGTTCGCGCGAACGGCTACCAAGACGAGGCCGCGGAATACCCGATAACGCTCCGCGCAAATTACAATACGATGAAGAGCGAGATCAAGTGCGCTTTCAGAGTGAACTTTAACAAACCGAACAACGTTGGATCGCTGCTGGGATTCTCGTCGAAGCGTATATTGCAGCCGGGGCAGTGGCACGAATCGGACTCACCGATTAATATTATCAACGTAAACATTATCCGCGTGGAGTGTAACGTGACCGCGGGTGCGTACAGCAACGGCAAACGCGTTCACACGATACACGAATTTTCACCGAGCGTACCACCGGGATATAAGATATCGGAAACGCCGGCGCAGATCATTTACCTGCCGATCATCACACGGAGCATTACGGATCTAACGATACGCGTCGTGGATCAAGACGGACGATTGCTCGATTTTCGAGGAGAAGAGATCACCGTCAGATTGCACGTGCGACGGCAGCAGCGATAACGCGCGACGTATGAGATGTTAGTGTTGAACTCGGAGCACGCGACAGATAAGAATATCTTTACGACCGCGACGACCGACGATATCATCATCAAATCGACATTCGGTGGCGTCAAAAAAAGAGAGACGAGAAAGAAGCTCAACGCATCGAACGTTAAATTTTTACAATCTCTGGTATGGCGCTTGGCCAATATAGATGCGGACCGGCGATGTCGGTTGGAGATTTTGGTGGCCCTGAAAAGGGCCGGTTGTTATGTGGCCCTGACAAGGGCCGATTGGTCTCGTCCTATTGGGGGAGCCGCTCACTCCAGACGAGGCACGGTCTCGTGTGCGTCCGGTGGAGTGGTTGTCGGTCTCCCCACGGGCCTGCTCGTTTCCACGCCGGCGGTGTCCCGGGTGGCGTTAGCGTCCCCGGCTGGTCGGCTTCAAACTCCTCGGTCTGCGTTGCCTGGGTACCGCTGGGACAGGGGAGGTATGCCTGCGTCCCCTTGTCGACGGCCGGAGCTTCCCAGTCGCTATCTGTCTGCACCTCGGTACCACTCGTCTGAGGTTGTACCTGCGACCCACGGTGGACCCGCGCTGGCGGCACGGTCTGCGTGCCCTGATGATGTTGGTCCCCTGGAGACCGTGGTAGCGGCGACAGTAGCGGCGGCACTGTGTACCTCGGCGAAGTGAGACGGCGGAGGCGTATGTCCCACGTCGAAAGCAGGTCCCTCGGAGGTCTGGTGAGCGGCCACGGTGGTGATTCAAGCCGTAGTAGCTTCCACGCTGCAGGAGAATCCTGCGGCTGCACGGATTGACGAGGCAGCAATGTGCGTGAAGTAGGCGGCTTTGTACGGCTATTCTTCCGTAGCGTCCTGGAGACTGTTCTTCTCGTAGCTGTGTGTGTAATGCCAGCTGTGCGAAGATAGTCGAAGGTACCGTTGCTGACGGCCCTTATATACCCTGGTCGCCGATTTTCTCTTACGAGAAAGATCAGCCGCCTAGCGGTGCCGGCTTGTTGTTATCCTGGGGTGTCATTGCTGGAGCACGTGCTCACCATGTGTGACGGGTTGCCGTGTTACTGGCGCTTTCGCGTAGAACGGGTTGCCGTTCTGCAGGGGCGCGCTTTCATGCGTGCTGTGTGGCGGTGGAGCCGCCGATCTCGGGGCGCTCACAGCCGCCACATCTGGGATTCGCGGTACGAAACATCTGAACGCGTGAACGATGACTGAAATTCTCAACATCGGAGGCGAGCCGGTCTTTGACGATCGCATCGTCAAGATCGAGACTCACACGTACAACCCGTACGCCAACACAACGTTCGAGCACAGCGACGAGATACGAATACCCATACAACAGCAGGATCTATACGTTGCCGAGCCAAAGTTTTCTCTACGTCGAAGGAACATTGACGGTGACCAGAGCAGCCGGCCAAGGCGGTGAAGTGGTATTGGGGACTAATTGCGTCGCGTTCATGTTCGATGAGATTCGATTCGAGCTCAACGGCGTGGAGATTGATCACTGCAGAAACGTAGGAATAACCAGCACGCTCAAGGCTTACGTAACGGTATCGTCCGATAGAAGCGTGATCCTGAGAAACGCCGGCTGGGATCCACAGAATAACGAGAATGGATATTTCAATTTCTGCGTACCGCTCGACACGTTACTGGGATTTTTCGAGGATTACAAACGCGTGATGATCAACAGTCGCCAGGAATTGGTCTTGACACGAGCGCGCAACGACAACAATTGCCTGATGGGAAGTCTCGCGTTGGCGCCTACTGTCAAAATACTCAAGATACAGTGGCGAATGCCTCACGTGGTGTTGAACGAGATCAGCAAGCTGTCGATGCTGCGCGCCTTGGAAAAAGGACCATATATAAGTATGGGTTTCCGTTCGTGGGATCTGTACGAGTATCCCCTGTTGCAGAACACGACCAAGCACTCGTGGGCCATTAAGACCGCGACTCAGCTCGAGAAACCGCGATACGTCGTCTTCGCTCTGCAGATGGGTCGGAAGAACGTCATGTCCGCGAACACAAGCCGATTCGACGACTGCAAATTGACCAACGTGAAACTCTATCTAAACTCGGAAGTTTATCCGTACGACGACTTGAATTTGGACTTTGATAAACACAGATGGGCGATTCTGTACGATATGTACGCGCGTTTCTGCAAGAACTATTACGGATACGAACATCTCGAGCCGAGTCTCACCGTTTCGTCTTTTCTACGTAACGGCCCGTTCGTGGTCATCGATTGCTCTCGACAAAACGAATCCGTCAAAAACGCCACCGTGGATGTCAGAATAGAATTCGATTGCATGGAGAACGTACCGCCGAATACCTCCGCGTACTGTCTCATCATACACGATCGCGTGATCGAGTACAATCCGTTGACCAACGTAGTGCGCAAAATAATCTGAGTGTTAGCGGGCAACGTCGACGAAAATTTTCTGTCTCTTTTACTCCCCCTTCCCCGATACAAATTTATGAGAAGGGGGAAAGTGGATATAAATCAGAGTGTCGCGAAACGCGCGTCATTCCTCTCGATTCGCGCATCGAAGAGAGAAATCGCGTCATGTCCATACCAACGTTCGTGGACCTGCAAGGTTTCGTCGTCGGGATGAAATTCGTAGTGAAGGAGGCGGCGGTGCTGAGAAACGGGACCGTTCTGACGCATCACATCTTTAAGTACCCCATGCCGTGGAATCTCCTCACAAAATCCGACAAATCGTGCGCTTTCTGGTTGATTCGCAATCACCATGGATTAGGATGGGAAGACGGAAACGTGCCGTGCAGCACGGTGAAA
The DNA here is from genome assembly GCA_035220575.1 of Temnothorax rugatulus. Lineage (NCBI taxonomy): Eukaryota > Metazoa > Arthropoda > Insecta > Hymenoptera > Formicidae > Temnothorax > Temnothorax rugatulus. Next base: position 24,204 of record JASTWL010001024.1, read on the forward strand.
CGCCTACTTACATCGGCCATACTCGGCGAGGAAGAGGACGACGACAACGACGATGACGAGATGCCGACTCTCGTGTACGTCAAGGGATGTCAGAAACGAGAATGGCTGGTGGATCTGCTCGAGAGTTACGCGAGAAAAAACCTTATCGTCGAGACTCTGGATGCGCATTACGAAGATATCGAATCTTTGAATAAACTAGATGACACCAATACTATGCGATGCGGAAAACACGTCAAGAATTGCGCGTTACAAAATGTAATAAAACTATTTAACTGGTGGTCGCGCGCGAAACCAACGTCCATTTCCAATGAAATACATTGTTAACGTATAACGATAATCGCCAGAATTAAAAAAATAAATTTTTTATATGTATGTGTAAATTTTACAATGTTTTTTTTTTTTATTTTCTTTCCCCATTAGTCGATAGTGTACGAAATTAAAGAATAAGTAGGTATACGTGACGAATTCTAACTCGAGAGCTTCGAGGGGGATATCAGGTTTCAGCGAACATGTATGAACATGTTTCGCGGTTGATGTTATATGGGAAGAGGGAGGGGGAGGTATATACGTCTTAACAAAGAAAAAAATCCTACCTTAGTCCCCTCTCCTAAATTTCAGAGCTCTGATTGCGCGTTACAGAAACATTAATTCCCCCTCCCCCTTTCATCATAGTTTTAAAAGTTATCGCGTATATTCGATTAATTTTACGACGGCGATCAGTCTTGCGTCGGTCGCTTGTATCAACTGTTCGCTTCTCATAACCGAGAGAAAAAATGTGCTCCGCTGAAGGAAGCAGCAGCAACGGTGGCAGACGCGTGAATTATTACGTACCCATTCACGATGATGATGATGAAACTTCATCGTACGAGAACAAATGTAACAAGTAAGTTTTCATTTTTTTAAATTATAAAGCTACATATTTTTATATCTTTTTTGCGAATTGTATTATTTTTTATTACTAATTTCATTCTTTTTTTCTACAGCATTTCGTTGGAGCGTCGCGCGGTTCGTATACTAGGCAGACGATACGCGTTGACAGCTACGGGATACAAATTCCTTGAAGTTGGCATCAACGTGGGTCCACCGAGTTACGTGGAGATCGCCGTAGGAGATAATCGAGGAACGGAATTGATACTGTCCCTTGAAACGTGGAAGGGACTGCGAACAACGACTGAACATTCAGAATTTTCTTCGATACTGTAAAGATACGCGTGATTTTATGAGCGTTAGACCGCTGACATTGAGAATTTGTACGATTAACGGCGTAAACTCGTACGTCTCGAGTCTTTAAACGTACGCTTAACGATGACCGAATCGACGTTACGCCGTATGCTCGATCTTGATCTGTGCATCGACGCGATGTTCCATCGATTGAGTAGAATTGTCGAGACGGTCGATGTCAAGTTCACGCAATTCTCCAATATCGCGTCCACTGTAACGGATCCTACGCAAGTATTGAATGTAATACGCGCTAGCGATGCCTTCGATAAACATCAGCTCGTCGATTGTGAGCTCGCTTATTTTTTAGTACTAAGCTTCCGTAGTATGTAAAACAGAAAAAATGTAAAAGTAGAATAAAAAATGTATTTTTTAAATATAAATCACGACTTAATTTCTTCACACGCATTTCCATTCGAGCCGTATATGCGACGCTCGATGGAACTCAGACCACTTGAAATTTAAAGTATCGTATATCGTAAACTGAGAAGCGATGCTTCGGCGACGCTCCGGCGACGCTCGCCTATGGTGCCGATGCTCCGACGGATCCTCGCCATTGCAGTGCGAGATATATTTTATCTTAATTACTTTTCTGAGCTCTGGTTCAACAACCTTCTGCAGTCAGTTAAGTCAGTCAGTCAGTCAGTCAGTAGTGCGTAGAGCGTGCGTAGTGCGACGAGCTAAGAAGAAAAAAATGGAAAGATACAACAGACTAGCAGATTACTTAGACATTGTCCACCCCGCGGAAGGAGTAAGTATAATACCGTTGCGTGCGTGCGTGCTGCCCGGTATGCTTTTCGAACTCCAAGCTGAAGCGTGCAGCGAGCAGTCTTTTTTTTTTAATGAACGAGTCGTTATTTTCGTGAGTGCGTGAGTGTGAATGAGAGAAACCCGAAGAGTCACGGACTAATTGTTGGCTTGAGCGTAACATTTTTTTTTGAAAAGCATACCGGGCGGCACGCGCGCAACAATATACATAACTGTACATTAAAATGTACTGTATATTAATTAAACTATATATTAATTAACCTTTCTGTTACAGTGGATATGGGTGCATAACGTGCCCGTTCAAGAGATACATATAAACAATTTGGTGAGGATTCGGATCCCACAAGTGCAAGTACGTATAAATATTTTTTCGTAGATTTTAACATTAAAAAAATTTTTTAATTTTTGTATAATCTGTTTTCAGCCCAATTTACGTATGCGCCACATACACATTCGTGGCTTTATTAACATTTATCGCCAGCGTTGGGTCCGCTGGTGGAGAACTGAACTACAAGAATTGAACGACGAAAGATGGGACACTGGCGTTGAAGACATCTTCGCGTTACGTCGATTATTCGACATGGAGGAATTTGTAGAGGAAGAGGAAGAAGTTTGGTGATGTAAAAAATGCTAATTTTTTTAAGAATAAATATACATATATTTTTTAATGAATATATTGTAAAAAAAATTATTTTTTTCTTTTTGTTTACCGTTTCTCCTATGCGAACGGGGGAGAGAACGGGTGACGAGAGCGCGAGTCACCGCGCGAACGGGAGCGAGAGGGACCGCGCGAACGGAGGGAGATAGAGAACGCAAACAGGGGAACGCGCGAACGGGAGTGAGAGGGACCGCGCGAATGGGGGAGAGAGAGAACGCAAACGGGGGATCGCGCGAACGGGAGCGAGAAGGCCCGCGCGAACGGGGGAGATAGAGAACTCAAACAGGGGAACGCGCGAACGGGAGCGAGACGGACCGTGCGAACGGAGGAGAGAGAGAACGCGAACGAGAAGACGCGCGCGAACGGGAGCGCGCCGTGTGACGTCATGCGGACCGACGCGACCGTTGCACGCGGACCCTCCCTCCCCCGCGGCGCGTCGAAAAACGCGGTTTCCCTCACCCCGCGTACCCCTCCCCGAACTCTCATCTTAGAACGCCGACACCCCCCCCCCTCGCGGACCCCCTTGGTCGAACGGTGACCACCCCCCCCCCCGACCCGACCCCCCTCGGCCGAACGGTAACCATCCCCCACCCTCCCCCGACCCCCTCGGTAGCGGCACCCCCTTTGCCACCGATATGTTTATCAATATTTGATAAACAACAGACCCGCTCGCTGCTCAAGTCCCCCCCGCCCAGCACCCCCGCTCCCCCTCGGAGCACCCGGGGTAGAATGCCCCTATATACCCTACTTGTATCCTATCGTGGAATCCAATACAACATCCATAACATTAAAATCGGTTACGTCGTCGACCCATTGAAAATCTGCGTAAGGCAATGGTTGGCACATTGCCCAGCCGTACAAGTTGTTTACATCGAAATACATCAGGTACGACGGTGGTTTCGATGGATCGTACGACTGCATGTACTTGTTGTTGGCCAGCGCGTATCTGTTTGAACATTGACTCAAACCGCCGCGTATACCGCGTTCGATAAACATGACCATGTCAATGTCGGTGAGCAGATCGAAATTGATACGCGTATGCTTCAACATATCATCCCACGTAAAACCTGATAGAGTGTAATAATACGCCGGATCGAGTCCATAACTCGCGACGTAGCTATCGCGAAAATTTTCAAAGATATCGGCCAACAGCAAGACATCGGTTTTGAGATATAAATCGCTGTAGTCACTGAGCGTTCGAATGGAGAACCGCTGCCAGACGTTGACGGCGTGCGCGTAATCGCTCTCGGATACGGTGTCACCTGTCCATGAACTGTAAAATGAATCTCGCGGCGGTAAACACGAGTCCTCCAACTTTTCGACACGGTCAATGTACTCGTACGGAAATACGCCTTTTCGTGTCAGTAAATCAAAATGTTCTGCAGATAATTTACTAAATTTGCGTTGCAATATTCGCAGTTTATCCTTGCTGAGATAAGACGCCAATTTGTCAAGACTAGCAGTGAGAAACTTGTATGAATCGATAAATCGCAATTTAACGCAAGCTTTCTTATCTTTATCTTCGGTGCTTTTAACGTTTTTCGTAAACGAAATGTATTTTTCTTTTGTGATTGGAAGCAGTTCTACATGTCTTTCGTATGCTGTAGCTATTTCCATGATAATAAAATGCGCGTCGTAGCCCGATAAATTGTGGAAAACTATGGGAATGCAATGCGAATCTTTGTAATTTAAGTTGCAATTTGAATGCGCGGGACCTCTGTATCGACCGGTCAGATGACAATAATCGCGTACTTGCACGTCATCGGGCTCGAACGGTTTTTCGCACACGTGACAGTGCGCTGTTAAACTTTTCCCACTCGTCTCGTGTGAAATCCGCCATGGGTACATTAATGGACAAGATAGTCTTTACGTTGTGAGCTAAACTTCTTAGCTCCTCGACGAACCACGCGACGCAATCCTTATCGCGACGAAACCGATACATTGATAACGAGTCGTCATACGAGCAACGCACGTAGTACCCTATGCTAAACACGCGATGATGTTGATATGTGTACCTGGACGTTTTTGGATCCGCTTCCATCTTCTCCAGGGTACATTCCAGGTCGGCGTATACGATAAACGGAACTCGTTCCTTCCTGCTGTGATTCTTAAAGGCCGACCACTTTTCGTTATCGCTCGGTAACTTGATCGCGCAGTCGTTCATCTCCCGACAGTCGACGGTGTGGGCTTCCAATTTCTTGCTCGTGTAGAAATAGTGCAAACATCTGTAAATAATGAAATTTTTTTATATGTCTTTTACGTAAAAACATTTTATAATTATTTATTAGGATGTATACTCACCCGACTCACCGATCGCAAAAGTATTTCCGACTATGGTGCCTGCTTAATTGCGAGCTCACGAGGCGGGATAGGTTCTTGATCCATGCAAAATGTCCCACGTTGTCGTCATGCACGTACAGCAGATTTACATGTCTGTCCATCTTTCGGTCGGTGAGCCGTATTGGTAGGATAGCAAGTTCCTTGTTTTTCTCGATGCTGTAGACGTTGATGGAGATGTCGTTGTGATTTTCAAAATTTTTAATTTGATCCAACGTCATTGGAAACTCAATGTCTGTAAGATTTAGCACCGACGTGTAATGAGGATACGACGATTCCAGATCTGCATTTCTTTGGGCTGGATGCAGAGCAGCCACCACTGACCATGCGAAACATGCATTATCCATTGATCGCACGTTTATCACCGCTCTCTTCATTTTAATTTCTCGCGGTATTTCCACAAAACACCCCGCGTACAATGGATTGTACTTGTTTACGTTAACAGTCAAATTGAGTATACGCGACAACGCCCATCCGCTATCACGTTCCTGGAATTCCTCCAGCGATGCTAGGGTAGGCTCGATAACGCGTCGCTTGTACCACTCGCGCAGATCGGACTCACGAAAGAGTTCACAGTTTCTCGTAGCGATACTTTTATTCGCGCGTTTGTCACCCGCAACAAATTCATCATTAAACATTGTGTTTATCTTTACATTGTCATGTCGATGCATGACATCTTACGTACTGCACCACTGCTACGATTGATAAATATATATATTTTTGTCTATATATGTTATGACCAATTACATTGAATTATTAGCTAGCAACTACTCAGTGACGAGTTAGAAAACTTAATTTAATCAATAATATCTAGCTACTATTGGGATTTTCAGTCGTGACGTAGCCGTGACGTCACAAGGCCAAGATGGCTGGCCTATTCCTGAAAGTTGTACACAAACATACGGCCTGAGGTGGTTTATCGTGCTTTTTAAACGCGTGTGATAAAAAAAATGTACTTAAAATATAAAAGAAATATGTGCATTTGCACAGTGCACTCCTTCCTCAAGAAATTTCATGAAAGGAGAAAATTTGTTGTGCTGTGGACACTTATTAACGTGCGGGATAACCTCTGAAGATAATGACAAATGGTATTTAACTGCATATTGCCTTCAAATGTCAAATGTTAAAGGTGCACCTCACGAAATAAACACAGTAATAGAGAAATCAGGAAAAATATCATCCGCAAAATGCAGTTGTAAAGCAGGGATGAGTGCAAAATGCAAACACACGTGTACACGCTCCGAATGAATCGTGATCTACGTAATGGTGTTAAGGATCAGGAAACTTGATGTCGTTTAGTAAATTAGTCAATATATTTTGAAGAGTGTTTCGAGAAGACTTTTAAAATTTCTTAAGGTCTGATAAAGGAAGAAAACGTCTTGTCAATAACAAATCACATGAAAATAAAATAAACAATTAAGCATAAAATTAGTATCAATGGTCAATCCACTCACAGCAATCTTTCAGTTTATCAGGGAAATCCTAAACTATGTAACGGCCTGTCTTTGAGTCGAACGCGGACTAACTCGCCGGATCAGGAGTTCGAAGAAGGCCCAGAGACAATAACCAGGATACGAGCACACGACAAAGTTTATTCACTTTAGTATAATATGTACAAGAAAGATCGTGGATTATACGCGACGCCGTGTTACGCAACGAGCGCGGTATTATGACGGAACGCGGGCGTTATGCGGAACGCGGGGTAAGGTACGGTCGGATAGTGCTCATGCACTTGGTTCGGACTTCCGGAACGCGAAGTTACACATGTAACGCGGTGTCAGAACGGGTGCGTGGTATAGACAGACGGATGGTGCTTGCGCCCTCGGAGCGGGTCTTCGGATCGCGGTATTACAAACGTAGATTGAGATGTGCTATATACAAACGGGCGGTGCATGCGCTATATACAAACGGGCGGTGCATGCGCCCTCGGAGCGGGCTTTCGGATCGCGGTATTACAAACGTAGATCGAGACGCGGTATGTACAGACGGACAGTGCGGTTGCCCTCGTCACGGGTGTGCGGACTGCGATATTGCGATTGGCGCGAAGAACGCGACACGTACAGAACGAGGCGCGATGTATCTATCGCGATAGTTGCGGCTATGTTACGCGGTCTTCGCAGGACGGGGTCGGGAATCCTGGAGCGTATCGGCAACGAGAGCCCTCGTTGCGAGGCCGAGCGGACTCGACCCCGTGTGGCCGTGCTGTCAGGTGGATGATGGGAGTCGGGGACACCCGAGAGCACTCGGTAGAGACGCGGAGCTCCGAACCTCCTTTGTGTGTCACCCTAGGAAAGCGGATAGGCTTCGTCGAGAGAACAGCGGAAAGCTGAGATGAAGACGAAGTGACATTTCTGGCCGGAACGCCGGCTTATATACCCCGGCGCGACGGGTCGTGATGGGAGGGAAGCCGGTCTCCCGGCGCGTCGGGTGGGGGTACGCGGACGCGCTCTCGCCTTCGGCGTAGCTCGGCTTCCTTCGGCGACGGTCGTCGCCGCGCGAAGAGAAGGCCCCGGTGCCGCGTTTTACCCGCGCACACGGGGCCGGTGGAGTATTTAAAAAAAAATGCGGGCGCACCGCGCCCTGCTCTCGCCCGACGGATGGTTGGTCGGGCGGCCTCCGGCGGGTGGTAGCCGGGAACGATGCTTATCCGGGGTGCATCGTTACAACTAAAATCTATTCGTTGAAGGTTTATGAAATAATATAATTTCTGTAGAACAGAATATCTATAAACATGAAGAGTTGAGTGTATTTAACATGAATTCCACTCCTGAATAGTTAAACAGTTGAACAGACCATTAATACGAACAAAGTTATTAATATCGATAACATTATAAATTCACAAAATATCTTGTAAAGTAGTAAATAAATAATGGATGAATGCGTACATCTTTTACTTTTAAGCTTATTATTATTCAAAAGAACAGTCAAAATCAGACCGTAAAACTGAATTTATGATAACAATAATGTTCATATAAAGATGATATGCTTATGAACATATATGATAATCGTCATCTGAGTGGTTTGTTAGTCTAAGACAATTGAAATACGTACGCATTTATCCATGTTTTGTCAAATAAAAGAATATCGGACGGAGAAAGAATATCTCCTAACGTAAAACGCATAGTATTTTCGGAACGATAATTAATAATATAGAGCAAAGTATATACAACGCAAAGTATCGGAAGAATTCAAATAATTCAGTATAATTATAATCAATCGTATTGAGTTCGCGAGATATTTACAAAGACGAAATATAGCTTTTACTGACAACGGCCGTGTCTTTCAAACAATTACTAATATTCAGTTTACAATTGACGAATTATTTACCACAGGTAAATAACTTGATTCTCCACATACAAACTACTCTTACACGTGGTTGCAACCAAATTTAATAATTCAAAGAAGTACTTAAAGCTGGTAGCTTCTCATCCGTCCTCGTCACTTAAGGTGAGAAGGCGCGGGGATGGGATCGAAATGCCACACAAATTTACGGGCGCTCTTGGTGATCACCATCCAAACGTAATACTGAAGCTCTCGAATGTTCTGGAATCAGAGATCGCCGTTTAGCTAAAGCACCTTAGCTCATTCTCAAGATCAATGATTCCTTAAACTGAACAACGAGAGTTACCTTGTTTGTGGATCTTCCCATAGGAAGAATTTTATCTCAATCGCCAGCCGTATGCCTTTATACCTCAAGGCTTTGAAATTTCCATCAGTCGTCAGATTGTCCGTAATGGCGGACATCCTTCAATAACGGGAATAATGGCGAAGTACATCTCTTTTGTTCGTCCGTAGCGTATATGCTGATGCAATCTAGCACCTGTATCAGGTTTCTCTTTTTACTTCAGCCGGAATTCCGCTGAACTCTATACACGAGATCGCGAGCTTAATACAAGTACAATGAGATTACGAGTCTGTCTGACTCAGCACGCGTGACTTTTACAACGACGAACAGAAGCGTAATGAACGCACGCTCTCTCAAGAACAGCCGAACTTCCGTGCAGAAACCGGAAGCCAGGTAGCGCTACCACATTGTGTAGCAGCGCCGTTCCGCGACACTATTTTGGTATATAACTAGGACCCACGTTGGTCCCGCTAGAGCCTTTCAGGGACGTAATTAATGATTCAGTTATTCTAACAGATGGCAGCACACCACTGTTTCTTATCCTTATAAGCGGTATTTCGAACAACACGGTTGCAGTTTTGCTATATTGTAATCAGTAAGTACATATAAAAGTTATTAATGTATATACTAACAATAACACATGTAGTAGTATGCTGTTTCTAATCAATGTAAACTTTTAGATATGATGTCGACCAATTTGAGAATATTTCCTGCACCGATAAAAAATGCATCTGGAACGTTCAACACAGGGCGGCTGTAGATGGGTATAAATCCGCACCTCTGGAAGATCACAAGTGTTTTAATATTTGTGAGAAGAAATCAACTTTGACTGATGAGCAGATAGACCACGTCAAGAATAGATTATTTACAATACCCATCTACAGCCGTGCTGTGTTGAACGTTCCAAATGCATTTTTTATCGGTACAGATATTCTCAAATTTGTCGACATCATGTCTAAAAGTTTACATTGATTAGAAACAGCATACTACTACATATGTTATTGTTAATATATACATTAACTTTTATATGTACTTACCGATTACAATATAGCAAAACTGCAACCGTGTGTTTGCATTTTGCACTCATCCCTGCTTTACAACTGCATTTTGCGGATGGTATTTTCTCTGATTGATCTATTACTGTGTTTATTTTGTGAGGTGCACGTTTAACGTCTAACATTTGAAGGCAATATGCAGTTAAATGCCATTTGTCATCATCTTGAGAGGTTATCCCGCACGTTAATAAGTGTCCACAGCACAACAAATTTACTCTTTCCATGAAATTCCTTGAGGAAGGGGTGCACTTTACAAATGCACATATTTCTTTTATATTTAAGTACATTTATTTATCACACGCGTTTAAAAAGCACGATAAACCACCTCAGACCGTATGTTTGTGTACAACTTTCAGGAATAGGCCAGCCATCTTGGCCTTGTGACGTCACGGCTACGTCACGACTGAAAATCCCAATAGGTCTTGGATCAGATCGACTAGGTTAATTTCTACTCGGGTATTCGCAAAACTATTGACTGCAGTTACTATTCAGATGTGAATAGTTACTATTGAACAATTATGGGCTTGAAGTATAGCCCCAATAATAACTATTTGCCAGACTGTCGACGAACGGTTGCCATTGAGTTCAGAATTATTCAGCAATTATACATTTTTACAACAATGTTTTTTACAAATAAATAATTGTGAATAGGTACCATTTATAAGTAGTAATCCCATCAGTAGTCAGAGTTTATGAAACTTGTTGGCGAATTTGGTTGCCGGGCGTAACTCCGGCTTCGCCAATTGGCGTAAGAGGAGGCCGAGTTGACCCCGACAGGGATCCGGAGTGCGGAGAATGACGGACACTGCTTTTACCACAAAGTATGATTTATTGTACAAAATGTCTTTGCCGAGGAGGCTTCACAGAGGTTCGGCTGAGGTGGTCGCGGCGTGCATGTGATGCACGTATGATCCGCGGGCGCGACTGGAGCACACAGAACGTGCTTGAGACGCTCGTAATCACTGCCGAGACGCGCACTTAGAGTTTGTGAATGTTCACCACTCGCGTGCAGCGAGGGTGAACCGCAGACGCACGGAGGCGTAATGTTCGTCGCCGCACTGTGAGCGCGGGCGCGAGCGCAATGGGCGCGATGGAGAATGTCCGTGAGACACTTCTCGCATGTGCCTTGATGGCACGACAATTACGAGCTGGATGCACAACGGGGCGTAAATCCGCGTGAACCGATACTCGTGGACTTGACGAATGCACGACGGCGTGGTTCAACCGCGTGAATCGGAGTAGGAAAATGCGCGAGACGGGTGCAAGTCGGCTGGATGTTCCGCTTGAACCGCCCGATAATTCGCTACTAAAGGAGCCGGAGCTCTCGCGGGCCCGTTTCCGGAGCATTCCGTGACGCGACAATTGAAACGGCCAATAGGCGCGTTTCGCAGGATCACGGGATCCTCGCATGTCCGGATCGATAACGCGACGCGAGAGACTGCGTGGTCAGGGGTGACGCGGGGGAGCGGCGCGAAGTCGCCTCGTTCAGGGGGCGGCTCAGGGATGGCGGCAGCGGTATCGATCGCGGAGATCGAACGCGAGGAAAATCCTGAACATACCGCCCGCCGCGAATACCGATTCGCAATAAAGACAGGAGCCGCCCGCCGTGACGAATGTGGATCTCGCGCCGCCCGCCATGCGGAGCACTTCGAGTGCTGAAACAAACTTAAAGTATTAACAACTTAAACTAGAATTTACAATGTACAGAATTATTTACAGTATATACAGAATTACGGTGCGATTGAGCGCACAATGCTTCGCAGCTATCACGGAATGTCACTCTGGATTCATTACGATCGGTATTTATATCAACCGGGAGAAATGACAACTTAACGATCGCGCGTTTGTACGTGGATTTGGCCGTTCTGACCGTAACGACGCGTGTAAGTCCATCCTCGCCAGGGTGACACTCTATGATTCTGCCCAACTCCCACTTGTTCGGAGGAGCCAGTGAGTTTCGCAGAAGTACTAAGCGTCCGACTCGAGCAAGCTTTTGAACCTCACGCCACTTGGGGCGTTGCTGCAATGTATGCAGATAGTCATTTGACCACAGCTTCCAAAAGCTATCGCGCATTTGTTGAATTAGCTGCCATCGAGTGAGACGCGTTTCCTTTTCGTCGAGCAAGGAAGGCGTGGGAGCGCTTGTAAGAGCGGTACCGATAAGAAAATGACTCGGTGTCATTGCACAATAATCATCTACATTGTCAGACATCTGAGCGAGCGGTCGCGAGTTTAGACACGCTTCGATTTTACATAAGAGCGTGGTCAGCTCCTCGAATGTCAGCGTGTGTGCCCCGATGACGCGTTTCATGTGAAATTTCACGCTGCGGACGCACGCTTCCCATAGTCCGCCGAAATGCGGCGCGGACGGAGGAATGAAGTTCCAACGAACGCCTTGAGTCGCGGTTTGATTCTGAAAGTTCGGATCGCGTACGGCTTTCTTCCATGCGGCGGATATTTCGCGATGAGCCCCGTGAAAGGTCGTCGCGTTGTCCGAGTACATATCACTGGGAACGCCGCGACGCGCACAAAACCGATCGAATGCAGCGACGAACGCGGAAGTCGTACAGTCGCTAACCAACTCTAGGTGCGTGGCTTTCACTGCCATGCACACAAACACGGCAATATATGCCTTTCTTGATTTGTATCCTCGACCGGGTGTAGATCTGACCTGTATCGGTCCGGCATAATCTACCCCGCACTGTAGGAATGCGCGTGACGTTGACGTAACGCGACACGCGGGCAAGTCACCCATCAACTCGCTCGCGATCTTGGCGTTTTCCCGAGCGCATGTGACACATTGATGCAGAATGGCGCGGACTGTTTGACGCGCGCGTAATATCCAATACGTTTCACGCAGCCGATGCAGCGTGTATTGCGGCCCAGCGTGGAAGGCGCGTAAGTGTGTATCGCGTATTAACGCGGCAACTGCCGGATGAGCAGCGAGCACAACCGGGTGCTTTTTGTCGTGCGGAAACGTTGAATGGCGGAGGCGACCGCCAACGCGAATGAGCCCGTGCGCGTCGAGAAACGGGTTTAACGGCAGTAATTGACTGCGTTTCGAGATGCGTTGTGCGCTCTCTAGCTGAGCGTATTCGACAGGGAACAGCTGACGTTGAATGTTTCTCAGCCAAAAGGTGCGCGCGAAATTAATTTCGTCCGGACTTAGCGGTTCCGGCTCGGTTTGCGTCGGCGCATTTAACTTGACGCGACCACTGTCGCGAGCGCACCGAACAAATCGCATGACGTAAGCGGTGACTCGCACCAGCTTGCTCCACGACGAGAATCTCTCGCCGAGATCCCATCGATCGCGAGATTGCATGAGGTGCACGGGAGCGCGAACTCGCTCTTCCGGTGGTGGTTCCTGCGAATCAGATTGAGGCCTGGATGGCCATTGATCGGACGAAAGTTTGAGCCAGTCAGGCCCTGTCCACCACAAGGGTTGACTTATAAGATTTTCCGGGGGCACGCCTCGCGACACGAGATCGGCCGGATTTTGTTGTGAGGGCACGTGATGCCACTCGACGTTTGGCAAAAGGGTTTGTACCTCGTGGACCCGGTTTGCGACGAATGTTGGCCATCGGGAAGGAGGCTGCGAAAGCCAGGCTTCCGTGACCTTCGAATCGGTCCAACAGTGGTACGATTTGATCGCGATTGTGAGCGCAGATCGGATCGCGTCAATTGCGCGCGCGAGAAGGACCGCGGCGCTCAGCTCTAATCGAGGAATACTCATGGGTTTGAGCGGAGCTACTTTTGATTTTGACATGAGCATCGTGACTTCGACTGTTCTGTCGATGTGCGTAACTCGTAGATAAATGACCGCTCCGTATGCGGAGGCAGACGCATCGGCAAACCCATGAATTTCAGCGCTGAGCGTATCGGATCCGTAACCCGTCCAACGCGGAATCGAGATTTGTTTCAATAGCGGCAATTGAAAGTAATAATCTCTCCATTTTCGGAGGAGATCGTCAGGGATGACGTCGTCCCATTCACAGCGAAGCAGCCAGAGCTGCTGCATGAGAATTTTCGCGGTGATGACCACGGGAGCCATCCAGCCGAGAGGGTCGAAAATTCGAGCGATAGTCGAAAGAATTGATCGTTTCGTGTCGGGGATTGACTCTACAGGAGTGACGTCGAATTGAAAGACGTCCTTGTGGGGATCCCACTTGAGACCGAGCACCTTGAGACGCTCGTCAGATTCGAGCGTTATGGCTGAAGCAAGGCCATGATCATGAGGATCGATGCTTTCGAGTAAGACAGGATTGTTACTCGCCCATTTGCGAAGATGAAATCCTGCTCTTTTCAAGAGAGAGATTAATTGATCTCGCGTTTGAAGCGCGAGAGGTATATCGTCTGCACCGAACACACAGTCGTCGACGAATGTGTGCAGCTGCAACACCGGAACAGCTAACGGGAATTCCGCGCCTTCGTCCTTGGCGACCTGTTCGACCACACGGAGGGCGGCATTCGGCGCGTTCGCGTTACCGTAGGTTACGGTTAGTAAGAGATAAGCTATTAATGGCGAGGTCGGTGTGGGTCGCCATAAGATTCGCTGATATTCTACGTCGCAGGGGTGGACGAGAATTTGACGATACATCTTGGCGATGTCGGCGGTGAAGACAAATCGATATTGCCGCCATCGCAAGATAATGAATGATAACTCAGGTTGCAACTTGCGGCCAACCATGAGATGATCGTTCAAGGAAAGACCGTTGGAGGTCGGATGAGAGGCGTTGAAAACAACGCGCAAACGAGTTGTCGAGCTGTGCTCGCGTATAACTGCGCGATGCGGTATGTAATATACCTGACCATCGGAAGGGTCGTCTCGCGGCGCCTTGACCATGTGTCCGAGACGCTCGTATTCCGCGAGAAATTCGTTGTATTCATTTGCGAGATCCGGATTTGACTTTAGCCGCGACTCGAGACGCGAATACAACGCGATTGCGGACGATTTCGATTCGCCTATGTTGATAGGGGGCCCCGATTTGAACGGTAACCGCACTATATATTGCCCATTGGGGGCACGAGAATGCGTCGATACGAAATGCTCTTCGCATCGAATCTCTTCCGGTGAGAGATGTGTTTGCTGAGGAAGTTCTTCGACCTCCCAGAAACGTCGTAATTGGTCGGAGATTTCCGACAGCACCGTGCAGTGGTGCGTTTGAATGCGAGCCGGCCGTGACTTCGACGGTACCGGCATCGGGCCGGACAGGAACCATCCGAAAATAGAGTTTTGAGCGACGGGCTCATGAGGGGCGCGACTACGGATTTCCGGTAATAAAATCGCGCCATACAAGTCAGCACCGATGATAACGTCAATCGGCGCTGCGCTAGTCGGATCGTTGTCGGCTAGCGAGAGTTCGCGAATGTACGACTTCTTGGTGATATCCGGCACCCGGTGCGGAATGTAAGTCGTAAGCGACTTGAGAACAAGAGCGGAGACGGAGGGCCTCGGGCCCGTGCCGTCACGCGCTGACACGTAAACGGTAGCTGCGCTGCGTGCGGTGGCAGCGGTCTCGCCGATCCCAGTGATAGAGACGGAGACGCGCGTACGCGGGAGACGCAATCGCTGAGCTAAACGTTCGGTGATCAAAGTTGTGACGGAACCTTGATCCAATAACGCACGAACTATACCATGTCGACCGTTGAGACTGCTCACCTTGATCCAGGCAGTGGCTAGCAAAATATTCGATTTCGAAAAGCTCGTGTGAGCCAATAAATGTGACGTTACTTCGTCAGTTGAATCTGTTTTCGCGTCCGTGGATGAAGGTGAGTTCTCGGTTGTCGAGCTATTGTTATTCACATCGGTCGTGTGAAGAAGCGTATGGTGCTTCTGCTGACATTGACGGCATGTATTCTTGCTTGAGCACGCATCGCGAGTATGCCGTGTGCTCAGGCAATTGTAACAACAATGAAACTTCTTCGCGAGATCACGTCGTTGAGCGACGCTTTTATTTTGAAAGTCCGGACAAGCGGACAAGAAATGCGTCTTTTGACACATGGGACACTTGTTCGTACAGGCATTAGCGTGAGCTTGAACTGAAGAATGTTGTTTATTGCCCTTGACTTGAGGCAAAGCCGGGAGAATATTCTCGAGCGCACGTATTCGCGACTTTAAGAAATTATCAAGTTGCTCGTATGTGGGATAATCTAATGTATCTCCAAGTTGTAATTCCCATGCTTTACGAGTGCCTTTATCAAGCCGTTGTACGAGCAAATAAACCAACATGTCGTCCCATGTGTCAACCGCACGGCCGAGGTTTTTTAGAGACTGAATTGACACGCTTGCTTTATCGCGCAACGCGGTGAGAGCGACGGCGGAATCTGAGGTCGCGGGAGGAAGCGTATGCAAAGCATGTATGTGCTCGTGCACCAACCGTCGGCGATTATCGTATCGCGCGAGCAACAAATTCCACGCGATTTTGAAATTTGCATCCGTTAATGCCAGATTGCGTATGGCATCGCTGGCTTCGCCTTTCACGCACGAATGTAGATATTGAAACCGATTGACCTCTAACAAGTCACGATTGTTAATAATGAGCGCGGTGAATTGATCGCGAAACGCTTTCCACTCGCGGAACTCTCCGGCGAATTTTGGTAAGTTAATGCGCGGAAGCTGAAACGCGGTACGCGGCGATGCGCTTATATTACATTGGCTTACGGGGGATGACCCAGGGTTGACTTGCGGCGGCGACTCCAACCTGCTCATCCACTCAGCCATGTGGTCGGATGTCGTCAGGAACGTTTCCTCGCACTTGTCGAAACGATCCTCGGTGAAGTATCGGCTCGTGGCGATGAACTCTTTGGTGGCGGCAGCCAGAATCTTGCTGTGAAGAAGCTCAAACCGAGCGTAGTTCTCCTTTAGCTGCTGTAATCGGTTGCGAACCACTCCCAATGTGTAATTCACCTTGCCGATTTTCTTGAAGTTATCGAGGGCTCGGTCAATCGCATGAATTGCGACTTTCTGTTGCGCCATGAGGTCCTCCATTTTGGTTGAGCGTCCGTCACTTTGGCGTATGGCACCGTGGCACTTCGATCCGGCTCGAAGGACCAGAAATTATGTTGGCGAATTTGGTTGCCGGGCGTAACTCCGGCTTCGCCAATTGGCGTAAGAGGAGGCCGAGTCGACCCAGACAGGGATCCGGAGTGCGGAGAATGACGGACACTGCTTTTACCACAAAGTATGATTTATTGTACAAAATGTCTTTGCCAAGGAGGCTTCACAGAGGTTCGGCTGAGGTGGTCGCGGCGTGCATGTGATGCACGTATGATCCGCGGGCGCGACTGGAGCACACAGAACGTGCTTGAGACGCTCGTAATCACTGCCGAGACGCGCACTTAGAGTTTGTGAATGTTCACCACTCGCGTGCAGCGAGGGTGAACCGCAAACGCACGGAGGCGTAATGTTCGTCGCCGCACTGTGAGCGCGGGCGCGAGCGCAATGGGCGCGATGGAGAATGTCCGTGAGACACTTCTCGCATGTGCCTTGATGGCACGACAATTACGAGCTGGATGCACAACGGGGCGTAAATCCGCGTGAACCGATACTCGTGGACTTGACGAATGCACGACGGCGTGGTTCAACCGCGTGAATCGGAGTAGGAAAATGCGCGAGACGGGTGCAAGTCGGCTGGATGTTCCGCTTGAACCGCCCGATAATTCGCTACTAAAGGAGCCGGAGCTCTCGCGGGCCCGTTTCCGGAGCATTCCGTGACGCGACAATTGAAACGGCCAATAGGCGCGTTTCGCAGGATCACGGAATCCTCGCATGTCCGGATCGATAACGCGACGCGAGAGACTGCGTGGTCAGGGGTGACGCGGGGGAGCGGCGCGAAGTCGCCTCGTTCAGGGGGCGGCTCAGGGATGGCGGCAGCGGTATCGATCGCGGAGATCGAACGCGAGGAAAATCCTGAACAAAACTATTGGGCCAATAGTATATTATTCGTCAATAGTAACACCACCAGTAGTCACATTTTATGAAACTATTGGATCAATAGTATATTATTTGTCAGTAGTAAGTCCATCAATAATTACAGTTGATGAAACTATTGGATCAGTAGTATTCGTCGTATAGCAACGCCACTAAAAGTGTACTCTCCGTCAATAGTAAACTGTTAAAAGTTACTGTTAACGTACTATTCAAATCTAATAGTTACTATTGAAAGTCCAGTAGTTACTATTGGCTCTCAATAATTTTTTTTCATAAGGGGTATTACTTACTCCATCTGAGTTCTGTCTCACCCGCACTGTATCCGGCACCCACATGCACGAAACGTTGACGTACCGAATTTTTCAGACCTTCGAGTCGTGCGATACAAGCAACCAACGACTGTTTGAGACCGATCGATAATCGTGGCCGTTTAATTCGGCTTTGTTCTTCCAACGATTTGATAAACTCGTCACATCGTTGCTCCCACACGGTAAATTCTTCCCGCGATTTTAATAGGGTGGATTGCTCCAACAATTCTTGCTCCATTGCAATGTCCTGAACTTCACAAAACCACTTTGAAATATATCTGTTTAATCCGTTTGCAACGTCGACGTAGCACTTTCAATCACAAAATGACTTTACATCAGTTCAATAGTGCAAATAGGACACAGATTACAGGTCATTATTTGGTACAACGGATCTTTACATGCCGAACAGAATAGGCTATCGATAAGTATATATGGACTGGTGTCATATTTTCGAACAGCGTAAAGCCTTGAAAATAGTCCACTTATTTTTACAATACACGATGAGCAAAACTTTGCATGACCGGGAGTGTAATAGAAGTATACACAGCACATATTTTTCAAATTATCCAAGGTATTAACTTCAGCTTGGTTTAAAACTCGAAAAATCTCTTCTGCAACATCTTCAAACCTTTCGTTGTCGTAACAAGAATCATCCGAAAGAATTGCATCTTCATCAGACATTTCTTCATCTGACATTTCATCTTCTTTTTCATTGACTTCAACTCCCATTTCTTCATTGACTTCAACCTCTATTTCTTCATGGGCTCCAACTTCCATTTCTTCGAGAGGTGCGATATCCATTTTACTATACATAGAATTTAATGTATTAACTTCCAGTCCTCGACGTCCAGTCCTCGACGTCCAGTCCTCTACTACTGAGCATAACCTCAAATTCGTCATTTTATATCTCACTAATGTCGCATCGTTTTTTTTATCATATCTAATTTCAACGTGATCTCAGCATCTGTACGGATGCGCTTTCCGAAAAATGCAAGATTTGCAGTTTTGCACGTGTGCGATGAAGGCATCGTGAGACACATTGCGATGTGTCCTTGAAAACTATATCACGCCGTTGACTTTTGGTGATTTAATCTGTACCATTGCAGCAACCTTACGCCGGCGCTATTTGCAAAATTGGTAGTTTTGCACGTGTGCGATGAAATCGTCGCGAGACACGTCGTGACATGTTCTTGAAAACTATATCATGTGATTGACTTTTAGTGATTTGATCTGTACCACTGCAGCAGCCTTACGCTGGCGCTATTTGCAAAATTTGCAGTTTTGCACATGTGCGATGAAGGCACCGTGAGACACATCGCGATGTGTCCTTGAAAAGGGTATCATGTTATTAACTTTTGATGATTTGATCTGTACCACTGCAGCAGCCTTACGTCGGCGCTATTTGCAAAATTTGCAGTTTTGTGTATGTATAAATGGCCTACCAGGATTCTAGAGCACATTCAAGAGTTTGAAATGGTTTAAGCACGTTGACACTGTGTGAAAAAATATGGACTACGCGGGAACAGACAAACGTTATTGTTCATCGATGGTACGTTTGCTTCGTGGCAGAGAAGCTGGATTTCGAAACGTGCTTACAGGCAATACGATATGGTGTCCCAAGCATTCTTTAATGCATATCACTAGAACTGAAGATAATTGGGAGTCGCTGGAGTCATACCTTAAAACATGTTGGTGTATGATTCGTGGCAGTGTTCATAGTGATTATAATGAAGGATCAACACATGGGATTATCTGGAAATCACTCGTGTCACATCTGCCTATTGGAAACGTCCACTGTTTACAGTGTGGAGGGAAGTGCAAAATAAAAAGAGCTCTGCCAATGTTTTGGTATCAGTCGCTCTGTGGATTCAACAGATACCATTCCGAAAATGTATGAGGACATAATGAACTACTACGTTCCGATTGGAAACGATTCGTTCATGAAACAGCACAATGAGTATTGTATTGTATTGTATATCCTTTATTTCATTTCCCCTCAGGGTTCGGAAGGCGTTTTTCACAAGGAACGATCCCAAACCTTTTACAAATCTCCTTCTCACATATACACTCACATTACATAAGTGGCGTTTTTCAGGGACGTACCCAACCCTTTACAGCAGACAGTTAACCTCCCCTCTCTTCCTCCCTCGAACAGTTTTGGCGTTTTCTAGGGACGTACCCAACCCTTTACAAAATCGACTCCTTCCTAACCCGACCTGACTTTGCGGCCTTCTACAATCTCTTTCCCACCCACCCCTCCTCGCCCTCTACACCTGGCGTTTTTAGGGACGTGCCCAACCCTTTACAATTCAATCTCCCTCCTATCCCGACCTGACCTTACGGCCTTCTACAATCTCATTCCCTCCCTCCCCTCCTCGCCCTCTACCCTTCTCATTCCCCCCTCTCTGGCTCCTTCCCCTCTTCCCCTCATTCAACCCCGTGCCCCTTCCTCCTACCTACCCCCCTCCCCTCTCCCCCTCGTCGCTCTCCGCTCCTCCTCCCCTCATATCTCTTCCCACTTCTCCTCGACATCGTTCCACACTATCTCCCTTCCATCCACCCACAGCCTTCTGTTCTCTACCCGCGTTTTCCTTCCTCTGTCTCTTTCTTCCTTCGCCTTCTCCAGCAGTCTCCACCTCGCCTTCCTCTCTTTCATCGACAGATCTTCGTCCACCCCTATCTCCCACTTCTGCCTCACTACCCCATACCTTCCCAGCAGCTCCGCTCTCTCCCTCTCATCGTCCATCTCCACTATCACAACCTCTCTCCCTCCCTCCCCTCTTCTTTCCCAAACCCTTCTGATCCTCGGCACTCTGCCCAGCACCTTCTCCGCCACCCTTTCCATCATACCCCTCCTTTCTTCTGGATCCCTCCCGTCCAGCCCCCTCCATACCACGTTCCTCTTTCTTCTCTCTCTTTGCTCCCTCTCTTCCTCTAGCCTCTTCACTCTCTCCTTCAGTCTCCTTGTCTTCTCACTCTCCTCCTCCCTTCTCTTCGCCTCCTCTTTTAACCCTCTTGACCCTCCCCCTTTCTCCCAACCTCCCTCCCTCTCCGCTTCCTTCCCTCTCTGCCCCGCTAGTCTCCATCCTTCAGCCAGCCCGGTATCCCTCCCCCTGTCCTTCACCCTCTCCTCATCTCCCCTCGCCGCCTCTGCCTCAACTCTTCTCCTCGCCTCCTCCTCCACCCATCTTGCGATCATCTCCTCTCTATCCCACACCAGCTTCCTCTCCTCTCCACCGCCCTCCTTGACTCTCCTCTGCACACCCTTTTCTACCACGGCAGCCTTCTCCTCTTTGCTCCTTCCTCCTGCGGCTTCTCCTCCCGTCGTCTCTTTCCCCCCTCTTTCCTCACTGCTCCACCCCTCTTCCGCCCTGCATCCCTCTTCATCTCCCTCACCCCCCTCTCTCTCCCTCTTACCGCCATACTCTCCCCCAGGTCCACCCTCCCTTCCATTCTTTCTAGCACCCTTCTGATCTTTTCCAGCTCCTCCGCTATCTTACACCATACCTTCATCCCCCCCTGCGACTCCTCCATCTCTCCTCCTTGCGCTCTGCCCCCTTCTCTCTACCCTCCTTCCTTCCTCCGCCCTTGCGCTCCCTCTTCTCGCCCCTCTTCTTCTTCCCCTCTTCTTCCCCTGTCTCGTTTCTCCGTTCTTCTCTCTGCACCTCTCGTGTATCCCTTCCTCGACTTTTTGTCTCGTCCCTCCGCTCAATCCTCCGCTCTCCGTCCCGCTCCTCAGCACTCTCCGCAGGATTCTTCTTCCTCCTACAAGCAGACCTTTCTCATAACCTGCCTTCCCTCTCACCTTCTCCCTCTCTCCTCTAACCCTCCAACTCGTGTGCCTGACTCCTGTCTTCCTCCGTCTTCTCCCTCACTTACTTTCTGCTCTCCTCCGCACACTCACTCTCGCTCTCCCTTTCTTCCACTCTTTTCTCGCTGCTCTATCTGCTCTTCCGCTTCACAAGCTCGCCTTCACTCAGTCATCCGCCATGCCTTACTACTACGCTGACGCTTCATCTTTCTTCGCCGGCCCGATCGACCTCCTCCTCCATCGATCCCTCGATCCATCGATCTTCACCGTTCTCTTCTCATTCGTCGTCGGGTTGCCGCTTAATGCGCATCCGCCTCAAGCTTCGCCCTTCGCCTCTCGCGTCATCTCCCTCGCCGTCAATACCCTCTCTCTCCTCTTTATCGACCCGCTCTCTCGATCCGCCTGCAGCGCCAGCCCTCTCACCTGCCGCCCTGGCCCCGGCATCCCGCAGTGGTGCCAACCTGCTCGCCCGGAGCGGCTGACACCCCGCGCCGTCCACTCTTCCTCCGCCGGCACTGCCTCCGTCTCGCTGTCTTCACGCCGCCGAGCCAACCAATGCCGCAATCGCTTGGTCGTCCCGCGCTCCACGCGTCACTCCCTCTCCACAGCCTCTCTCCTCTCGCACCTCTGCCCCCTCTTCCTCCTCAACTCACTCTAACCTCCAAAACACCTCTCACCGATTTTCCTCCTCTGCTCCTCATCCAAGCCATCCCCTGCACCTCCTCCATTTCCTCATTCTCCTCCGGGCCTCCTTCACCAACTCCACCACTCCACTCCAACCTCTCCACCCTTTACTCCGCTCAAAGCCTTCTTTTCCTTCCTTTCCTCCTCCGACCAACCGCTCCCAACGCTCTCCGACCATCAACCTCCAGCACAATGAGTAAGTACCATTAATTTTTTGTATATACCCAGCAAACCAGTAATCACCGAGTGCGTAAATTTGATAGCAAATTGTCGCCAAGATGGCAACAAATTCGGAATTTGTTGCCATCTTGGCGACAATTTGCTATCAAATTTACGCACTCGGTGATTACTGGTTTGCTGGGTAATTGTGCAAAAAAAAAACTTTTATAAACATAATTGTATTTTTTCAGTTTTGATACACTCCGTTATACGCCACGTATTTTGCAAAGAAGATTTGCCTTGATATCTACAGCATATAAATTTTGGATGTTGGAATCAACGTGGGACCTATGTCGTCTGTGGATGTACTTATTGGCGATAACCGAGGCAATCGGATAATTCTGCTTCATGCAACGTGGGTGACGTTCATCGAAAGATGTGCAGATATTCAGCGACTCGTGCAGTCACCAGCGCCATCATCGCTAGCGTTTCGAGATCTGGAACTCGTTAAAATACGTGACGCAGATATTGTAAAATTAACATCGTGTGACATCAGCTTGTACATGAAACCGTCAACCGTACTCTTTTTGTTCGAACTAGAACATTGCGTCGAGAATGTGTATGTTCAAATATG
This sequence comes from Temnothorax rugatulus, assembly GCA_035220575.1. Taxonomy (NCBI): domain Eukaryota; kingdom Metazoa; phylum Arthropoda; class Insecta; order Hymenoptera; family Formicidae; genus Temnothorax; species Temnothorax rugatulus. The sequence continues at coordinate 47,391 of JASTWL010001024.1, forward strand.
CCAAAATGTTCATGGTGTAAGTGAAAAATTTAAACAATTTGTAACCCTTTTACGCCAAAATTGTATCATCGATAAATGTAATGCAGTTAGAATCTTGCGTGAATTTTATGATAAAAATTCTTTAATAAAATGTGAACTGTTGGCGTATGCTGCAGATAATATTATTCACGATGCATTACATGAGAAATAAATGTATATTAAAATACATACCACTGTATCTAAAATTATCTTTCCTTCTGTCTACCGTTCCCTTATCCACTGTCAGCGGTTTAGAATTACAGAGCGGTAACTCTCGATAAGAATGCGCGTGCCACACTCGTCGCGCAATCATTAAACGTTTTCTCATATAAATTATTAAATATTCTTCCTCTTATTTCCAACAAATAAACCACTTAAAATAATATTAAAAAAAAATAATCTAACTATAATGGGTGGGAGCGAGAAGACGAACGCGAAGAGGACACCCGAGAGAAATAGCCGAGTGTGAGACAAGATGTGAACGGATGACGCACAGGTAAGAAGGTGAGTAGGAGAAAAAAGGTAAGAGAGAAAGAGAGAGAGAACATGAAGACGAACTACGAAGAGGAATGGCGAGAGACCGCGCGCGAGGGAGAGAGATAACGCGAACGGGGGAGAGAGAACGCGAACGGGTGACGGGAGCGCGAGAGAACATCTTATATGAGGGGGAACGGGAGAGAGAACGCGAGCGGGAGCGCGCCGTGTGACGTCACGCGGACCGACGCGGCCGTTGCACGGCGGACCCCTCCCCCGCGGCGCGCCGAAAAACGCGAACGCGGTTCCCTGCTCCCCGCGGACCCCTCCCCACCGCCCCCGAAAACGCGGCACCCCCTCCCCCTCACCCCGCGGCGCCCGAAAACGCGACCGTGGTACCCCCCCTCCCCCCATCACCCCGCGGCGCACGAAAACGCGGTACCCCCCTCACCCCGCGAACCCCCCTCACCCCGCGGTACCCCCCCCTTGCCCGTGGTACCCCCCTACCCCTTGTAACCGGACGTTACCCTCCGGGACTGTGGGACACACGAAATGTCTGCCTATCACCCGGTCGCCACTCGGTTTCGCCTGTATCAACCGAGAAGGTATTCTGATTTCCTATTTCGATACGCTGATTGCACTTTATTAATCCCCCTTTCTGTTTCAGGTCGCCGCCTAGGATGCCCCGCTGCCGCTGCCTGCTGCCCCGGATCCTCGCTTCACCGCATACCAGAACAACGATGGACAACACTGGACTTCGCCGACGTCACAAGTACGTAGGTAATTAGTACGCGTAATTAATCGAAACTTATTTTCAGCTTCTTGTCTCGGAAGGATCTTCACCGCCGCCGACTATTCCGGATCCTCGCTTCGTCGCATACCGGAAGTACGTGGGACACCCGATGGATCGTTCTCGAAGGACAAGGTACGTAGCAGGTAAGTATTTACTCGACACTGCGTATAATTTAACAACTTATCTTTATTCCAGATAGCTGTGCTTCTTTGCTTTACAATATTTCCACACACTTGTGCTTGGTTACGCAATCGCGTGTTACAATTCTCCGCACCCTCGTGCTTAATGCGTCGTGACGCGTGGTAATTGATTACCGCTCGCTTTCGTATCGCGAGTGAGTTTTACGCGATGGTACGCGGGCGTTCGCGGTTGTATTATACCGTGTATAACTATTAGTTCGTTCCGACTTCGTATTCGCGAGACACAATGACCGCGATTGTATTATACGTTGTACGCCGAAAACGAGTGTTCGCTACCACGGTATCCGAGAGACTGCCTCGAGTTACCGTGCTCTCTCGGCGTCCCCACCTCGGGATCGCTTCCCCTTCTCTCGGCCCTTACTGCGTCGCAGTAACTTTCCGTACTGGGCCGTGCCAGCTTTTCTTGCCCCGTTTTTTCTGATGTTTGCGCGCTCGCGTTCACGCGCGTCCCGCGTGTCGCGCTTCCAGAACCGTCGATCCGCCGATCTTTCTGGCGCGTCCGCTGCGCGCCTCCGCTCGCACGCAATTGTCGCAGTCGCATCTCGTACTCGCATCGCGTCGCTTTACGTGCGCCGTTATGCGCCTCCGCGTGTCCTTGTCGCACGATAGTCAAGTGTCTACACGCTCGCGAACTTCCTACCGCGGTCCGCATACATGGGTCCTCTCGGACCCTGGGCCCCTGTCCTCGCCGTCTCGGTACCCCGTGGCCGGGGGTCGCCTCCGGTCGTCTGGGTTGTCCTCTGGGGTCCCTCCGAGGACGTTGCATGCGTCACCCTCCACCGGACGCCCGTGGCTTCCGCATTCCCGCGGACACTTCGTGTCCGGGGCACAGCCTCTCCTGGCTGTCGGATAGCGCCTCCGCCTGCATGGGTGACCTTCTGGGGCTCCCCTCGTTGTTCCCCGACTCTGACTTCCCGGCTGGGACTGTCCCGTCGCGAGATCTCGCGGACACCATGTGTCCGGGCCATCTCCGTACCCCATGGTCGCAGACATGTGCCGGTCGTGCGGCTGGCCTTGGGAGGTGCCCTTGATCCTCCTCCGCTGGTTGTTTGCCCGGTGGGACCGTCGTGTCCCCCCTTTCCGCCGGACACTCCGTGTCCGGGCTATCTCAGGACCCCGTGGTCGCAGAAAGGTGCTGGTCGCGCGGATGGTCCTGGGAGGAGCCCGTGGTCGTCCTCCGCCGGTTGTTTGCCCGGTGGGACCGCTGTGTTCCCCCTTTACGTCGGACATTACGTGTCCGGGCTATCTCGGCTCCCTGACGTCATAGCGCGACGCGGTTTGCGCGAGTGGTCTCCGGGGAGTTTCCCCGGAGGTGTCTTACCGTCCGCGTCGTTCTGTCATGCCCGCGAGTTATCGACCGCGGGACATTTTCGCGGTGTTAACTATGTGTCGGCGCGTTATCGACCGCCATGGTAACATACTCGCGGTCGGTAGTGCGGCGATTGTCTTACCTACTCCCGGCTTGCGGGCACGTGCAGACGATATATCTCTTCGCAACCGTCGCGACTCTACGTCTCCATGTTCGCGACGCAACGAATGCAACATCGTATATGGGTACGCAATCTATACTTGTGCGCGGGATATGGCACGAAGATACCACCGGTGTCTCATTGAACGAAAACTCCATTTATTTGTTGACTGTGTCTCTGTACACACGGTGGCTTGGAGAAAAGAAACCCTATTACCTATTTGCTCACGCAACGCAGGAAAATATATTTAAACAGGCGCAACATAACTATGTGTCACCGCGTGTGACATGGCGCAAAACATATAACGCAAATTACTTTTATTTAACAGACCGCAAAAGAACACTATGTCGCCCGTGTGACGCGGCGCAAACAAAACGTAACCTAAATCGCAAAATAAAATGTCTTTATATATACTTCTTCGCGCGTCCTCGTCACGTATCCGGGAACGATAATAACGATAATCGTAATAATGAGATGCGCTTATGGCGCCCTTCTCTCTAATCCCTGACGGGAGAGAAGTCAGTGTAGCGTGAGCGGGTGCTCACGCTTCGGAACGAGGCGTCCGAGGACGTCTCACTGAGTAGGAGGGGCATGTCCGGCCACACCTCCATCACCTCCGGCTCGCCCGCCGCCAGTGCTCGTCGCACCTCCTCCTCCACGCTGGGTCTCCATGACCCGGGCTTACCTGTGGTGCCGTGGTAACGCGTGTCAGCACGACACGCGGGCTACCGCGAGGGTCGACCTGCGGATATCGAGCGTGCGGTCGCACCCTCATCCCCCTCGGAGCTCCCTAGTTAAAACGCCCATATATACCCTACTGATGGGTTTTGGGAGTAGATGGAAGGACGCCGGGCTACTTAGTTAGGGAGGAGCTGCAAAGGGAGAAGCTAAGAGGGAGGGCGGGGATGAAGGCATAGAGATTCGAGAAGTTAGAGGAGGGGAAAGGAAGTGAGCTGGCGAGGGTATGTTGGGAGGAGCTGAGGGAAAGGGAGAAGGAGGGGAGAGTGGGATCAAGTTGGGAACGCGAAAGGGAAAGTTTCTTCGAAGATAGAGGGGTAGGGTTAAAAGAGCTGGAAAGGTTGAGAGGAGAAGAAGAAGGGTGGTACTATACCCTGTTCCAAAGAGATAAGGAGGAGCAAAGGAAAGAGAGTTGGGAGAAGATCGAGAAGTCGGAATACAATAGATGATACAAGGTAGTAAAAGGCAAAGGTATTCCGGGGTATTTGAAGAAGGAATGGGGAGAGAGCAGATGGAGAAGGGTGGCGAGGTTTAGGCTAGGGAGTGAAATGAAGAAGAGCAGGTATTGGGAAGGAGAAGAGAAGAAGATGTGTAGGATGTGTGAAAGTAAGGTGGAAACGTGGGAGCATGTATGAGAGGAATGTAGGAGGTGGGAATTAGGAGGAGAAAGTTGGCAGGAAGCGGTGGTATGGGTATTGGGAGAGGAAGGGGAGGGTTGGATGATAGAAATAGAAGAGGAAAGGTTGGAAGGAAAAGGGTGGAGAAAAGAAAAAGGGTAGGAGAAAGAGGTGGGGAAGAAGAGAGAGAGAGGAGGCAAGAGGGAGAGAGAATGAGAGTGAGAGAGAGAGAGAGAGAGAGAGAGAGAGAGAGAGAGAGAGAGAGAGAGAGAGAGCTAGGACTGTGAGAAAGTGTGTCAGTTAGAAGAAAACAGATATGTACAGAAACGCAAGAGGAAACGGAAGTCCCACAGAGAGGCGGTGTGTGTGTGTGTGTGTGTACATTAGGAAGAAGGGAAGAGAAAGCATAGCTATGCAGAATCTTCCCTTCATAAGTTAGATTTAAGGTCTTAGATAAGTTTAGGTTAAGGATTTAGGCTAAGATTTTTTTTGTATGAAGATTGTAAACCCTATGGGGAAAACAATAAAGTTTATTACTACTACTACAGAAGTAACGCTATCACGTTACCTAACCTAATCTACAAACGTAGTAAATTTCACAGTTCAGTCAGAAATATTTTGTACCACCACATCTGCGTTGCTCTCTTGCTGAACATCTAAACAATGCAAAAGTATGAATTTGGAGTAAAATTTCTAGAAAATCTGAGAATTTTTTTACAAAATTTGAGTAAACATAATAAACCCTTATTGAAATTTTAACATTAGTTTTTATAACCATCTTGTTACAAATTGCTATTTTCTTTAATTAATTTCCAATACGCGTGTGCAATAAGTTTAACAATGTGTGTATGTGTGTGTGGATACATACATATATACCTACATATATGTATTTATTTTATATAATTTTTAAAATAAATATATTATTTTAAAATATTTATATATTTCATTGTTTTTACCCTTTAAATGTAAATTACAATTCTGGATGTTTTCTTTTATCATGTCCATAGGATATCCTGTGGACATGTTTTAGGGATATAAGCATGTCCACCAATTTCATAAACAGATATACTATGGACGTCCATAAAATGTCCAAAGAACGTTAAACGGATGGCCTATGGACATCCTCAATATCCTTAAAGGACGTCTTATAGATGTCCATCGGATATCCGTGTGCTGTCTGGGTAGTAACGCACAATAATGTCTTGTGTCTCAAGTCTTAAACAAGTGTACGAAGTGTCAACATTTGTATGACTTGAGACACAAGATAGTATTGTGTTATGCTCTATATGCTTACAGAATGCCAGTAAAGTGGTCTAAAAGCTTCAAACGCGCGCATGATAGCATCATGCAAACATTACCTGCTTTATCGGTACAAGATAACAGTGACTGCATATTGACTGCATGGTGCGCTGAGCACAATGTGCTAGCATGCTTGGTTATCTGGGTATATGTTCAAATGTACGCGCGGTCTGCGAAAAAGAAGAATACCAGCTCTCCCTCTCCCGCGTTCCTGCGCAGTGATTGTGCAATTTCGCGCCCTTATGGTGTTTTGTGCGGATATAATTGCGTGCGAAGAGTGTTTTATCGCGGGTTTTTTAATTATCATGATATACGATTCGCAGTGTTCGTACTTCTCGAGTTGTATTATCGAGCCGCGTATTTTGTATATTTTCGGGTCTGATCTATAGCGCATATTTTGAAAACGCGTGTGGCAATGCAGGAGACCTTGACGCGTTGCGAAATAGACTCAAGTGAGGATTCCGCAGAATTGCGGCGTCTCTCTGTTCCTCAAACTGACTTTGCAAACTTTATTCAAAGCTTGGAGGCGGAAGCTCTTCCTCACGCTCTCGCTCACATTCTCGCGATCGTTCTGGCTCTGTAACAAGGGACCGTAGCCCTAACGGAAAATTTGGGAACAGGACACTGAGTCCTTCTACCATGGGAAGAAAAAGAAACGAGGTCGTAAGTCGTACTATAAAAAAGATAACAAAGACCCTCGTGTCGAAACAGAGATAAGGTAGCTAGTAAATCCCCTAGTTGTAGGGATTCCCCCTCGCTACCCCCAAGCGACGATCACCTGTCTAGCACAGATTCAAACGACGCAGTTGATATGGCCGAATGCGAGGAAAACATGGAAGGTCGACGCGCAGTTAAGAGATCGTTGGACTCTTCAGACAGAAATCCCTCCAAGCTTATAAACAATAAAATAGATTCGGCACCTCTTAACAAATCTAGACGCGATTTCAACCGTTACAGCGACGACAACTTCCCACCGTTTTTAGTACAGTTGCAGTACGCGAAGGCTGACACGCCCTCGGATTCCCTCGTTGTGTCTAAAAAGTTTTCAATTCCGTAATTAAGAAAGACGTTTTGGAAGTCAGAACTGTAAACATAGTCTAGGGTCGCGCCTAGCATTTGAATTTCCCGCGATACAGACGATACCACTGCGGCGCTTTGCGCATGCGCGCCTCGCGCCGAGAGACATCAGCGCCCTCACAAATAACCCCAGCGACGCCCTGCGTGGCGATTAGCTGAGCCCCACCACGAGAGACGGATTTTGGCGCGTACTTGCCGGTAGCAACGGCTACCGAGTAGTGAGTCTTGAAGATTCGTTGGGCGACCTCAGCACGGTTCGTCGCGAGTCACGTTGTACCCGAGTGCCGAATAAAGAGTGTTTTGTTGAACCGAGGTGCCCCTTTTCTCGCCTTTACGTTCCCTATCCTGACAACACACCGGCCTTGCTATTGCCCGTTGGTTCCCTGAAATAACCTGTGGCCTAGCCGGCCATCCCTTACAGAACTATAAATAATAACAAGATTCGCGCGCAATTCAGAACAGCCCAAACGGCTAATCAGATAATCGAACATCCAACTTTGAAGAGAGAAAATTTGATCGCGTTTATTCCTTTTTTTCGTATCATGACAACAGGGCTTATCAAAGGAATTCCTATTTGCTTTAGCGATCAGGAACTTAAGGAGGAAATCGAGTCTCCGGTTAAAATTATCTCGATTCAGCGCATGAATCGCAAAGTAAAAAAGACAAAGAAGTCAGTTTCGAACCCTCAAAAACGATCATGTTAAAGTTCCAAGGTCAAAGAATGCCGAGCGAAATATCGTTATACAGTACCAAGATCGTATGGTTGAACCATACATTCCACAAATACAAATATGTTTCACTTGCCATCGGTTTGGCTACATTAGTGGAAGTTGTCGCAGTAAGCCTAGATGTCTCAGATGCGCGCAGCAGCGCCATGAAAAACCAGATGACTGTCCCCGATTGCAACTACCTCCCCTCTGCATTAACTGCAAAGGAAAGCACCCCCCCCCCTCTACTTCTACGAGTTGTCCGGTTTTCATTAAACAAAAACAAATAGTTACAAAATAGCTGCTGCTGAGAACATTCCTATACGAGAGGCTCATGCCAGAGTAATCCAGACCCCCCCCTGGCCCCTCAACTCTTAACTCCACATTCAGCTTTCCCTCTCTCTTCCCCACCTTGAATAACACGTTTCCATCCGAGAAACCTGGCGTGAGCCTGGCGTACCAATTTTCCCCATAGACGGGTAAAGGCCTTCACACATAAAATCCCGTAAGGACGTAAGACGTAAGCGTAAGACGTAAAACGTAAAGCCCATCACACACAAATCGCGTAAAACGTAAAGTCCAACCAATAGCAAACGCGGACAAGTTTCCTCCCATTTATGAAGATTTTGAATCTAGAAATGTCAGTTTAGTTATGTTATAGCTGTACATACCCAGATAACAATTCGTGCGGGGTTATATTACCTTCACGGCGTGATTATCACACCGTGCATGCACGAACGCATCATGCTCGCTTCACGAAGTGATTTTGGCATACGTGCGCGCATAGAAGGTCGCACTATGCCATCACGTGTGATTACACGTGTGATGGTACAGTGATTACGCACACGTGATGGCATAGTGATTACGCACACGTGATGGCATAGTGCGATCTTTTACGACACCCGAAAAAAAAAATATTCTACTGGTAAGTGGGGAATTCCTCTTGGCACTTCCTCTAAGCAAAAAATCTTACATGAAGAATATTTTTCTTTAAGTAATACGTATTACTTTATAAAAGAGTGGATGCGTAAGCTATAATCAAGAGTAAATTCCTCTATAGCAAATTCTACTATAATAATCCAATAGCCTCTTAAAATAAGAGGATATGCTATTAGTGGCACGCGCGTTTGGCTAAAAACGATTGTCTTATTAGCTACGCGATGCGTACGCCACCACACAAGACGCTCGTGTAGAAATTTGTTAGGGATGGCCTTACATAACATAAGGCCCCGATCATTAGTTATTAGGGATGCCATAAGAAAGATTTCCTTATTTTAACCTGATGAGGTCCCGATCATTATTTATTAGGGATTCCATAAGAAAGGTTTCCTTATTTTTATCTAACAGGCCCTTGTAAGGATTTTATAAGGATGTTTTAACTTCATAAATACTTATTTATTAGGGCTAACCGGATAAGGTCCCGATCATTATTTATTAGGGATGCCATAAAAAAGGTTTTCTTATTTTTGTCTAATGAGACCCTTGTAAGGATTTGATAAGAATGTTTTAACTTTATAAAAATACTTTTTTCATAAATATATTTACGAACACAAAATTTCATAATGAGCCGGCACTGGTTTCTGATATTCACTCGACATTAAGAAATATTATATCATATGTCCAATTCAAAATTTTATTACTCTTTTTAAACTGAATTTGTTTCTTAAGATAATTTTTGAAAAATTATATATTTGCATATGTAGATTATATATAACACTTACATCAAATTAAGAAGTAGTCTACCACGTAAGGCAGTTGGCTCACGATCCAGAGGTCCCGAGTTCGAATCCCACCAAGGTAAGTGTGTTTTTCAAATATGAGAAAATATTTATAATCATAGATTGCATCTTAAGAAACAAATTTAGTTATAAAATAGTAATAAAATTTCGAAAAAAATAATTTTTTTTATGCCGGGTGAATATCGGAAATCAGTGTCCTCTAGTATTAAGAGGACTGCAATCTTCAGTCTAGTGTCTCATGATTAGAGGATATTCCTCTAGATTTTAAAATATCTTCTTGAGACCGTATTTCAGAGGAAAATCCTCTAAAATCAAGCGGGAGCCACTAAATGACAGAATATTTTTTTTGGGGGTGTCGATTAATATATAATTGATGATAAATTATAATATTGATCGTAAAAGATCGCACTACATGTAAAAATAATATTTAAGGGTACAAGGTGAGAGCAATTGATGCTCATATGACCCGCATGCATGCGGCACTCATGCGTGCGAGTCATATGAGCATCATTTGAGGACGCATCTGTCTAGCACCATGAATTCACGCCGTGCAAATTATCCGCACGACGTGCACGCGTCGTGAGTTCACTTTGCGGGCATTTTGTTATCTGGGTACGTACGTATTCGATCAAACAGTAAGTATTTCTTTTTTTAAGTTTAATAACAATCCTATATTAAATTCCAAATTTTACATTAATATGTAGTTCATTTAAATATATGAATATATTTAATATTATTATATATTTATAATATTATAATATATATTAATATATGTATTTAATATTATTATATATTTAATATATTTAATATTTATAATAAAAGCACCATTTATATATACTTTGACAACAAATCAGTGTCGCATAACGTAAAATGCATCATACGTACAGGTTATGTTTCACAAAGGTGTATTCATATTTGTTTTCTTAATTAAATATTAGTCTATAAAGAATGGCTCAGTGATAATAAGATAAAGAAAAATTGTAAGCCTTAGGGCTAAATCTAAGCTATGGTATCATTTGAAAAAAAATAGGGAGAAAGTATAATTCTAACAAATCTAATTAAAAAAAATCTATTTTCCAGGTTGTCTGTGGAAGTAAAGAACTGCAAGAGGATAAGAACAGAGAATGCAATATTTGCAAGACTATTGGTTGCGACCATGGGTTTGCTTGTATTACGAAGGAAGAAATCACGAAGGTGGTTGAATCGTCAATGGTAGTCCGACCAATTAATTGTATGCGCCCTAATCAGGGCGATTTTTGTCATCTACTTCAAGAAATGAAAGATGATCCGCAAATTCTTCCGATATACAAGGATGACAGTTCCAATTTTCAATAAATTATTAGAAATAATGAGATCCTTAATTTAAAAAAGTCACAGAGCTTTGGTACCGGAGGAACGTCTCGCTATAACACTTAGGTACGATATTTTTGTCAAACTGAAGCTCATTTAATAACGAATATAGGCCGTACTATAAAATTTTACCTTTAAATAATTGAACTGTGTTTTTAATTGTTACAGATATCTTGCAACGGGAGATCAGATACTATCAATCGCATTGGCTTATCATATTGGAGAGTCAACAGCATATAGCATCATAAAAGAAACGTGTAACGTCTTAATAAAAATATTAGCACCTGATTATATCTTTGACCTCCAGTGCAAGAAGAATGAATCAATATCTGTCATGGCTTTTGGAGAGATTGGAACTTTCCAAATTGTGTATAGGAGCTGTAGATGGGAAACACATCCATATACAAGCACCACCAAACTCGGGGAGCTTATACTACAATTATAAAAAGACTTTTAGTATCGTATTGATGGCTGCGTGTGACCAGAATTATAAATTTACCTTGGTGGACGTTGGTGCCTATGGTAGTAATAACGACGCAGGAGTGTTTTCTCGATCGGAATTTGGAAAAGCTCTATACAATCAAGGACTTGACTTACCGCAAGGTGTTGCAAAATTACCTGGAAGCGAGACAGAAACACCCTGCTTTTTTGTCGGAGACGACGCTTTTCAATTAACAAGGAATATGATGAAGCCCTATGCTGGTCGGAATTTAAGTCAAATTCAGAAAATTTTTAATTACTGATTGTCCCGAGCCAGAAGGACAATTGAAAATGGAATCCTTGCTTCACGATGACGAGTCTTCAGGAAACCGATTTGCATGAACCCTGTGATTGTTGATAA
>JASTWL010001025.1:0-58568 GCA_035220575.1 Temnothorax rugatulus
CGTTAATATTCTCTTTCGGAATATATACGACGATCTCGTCCGATTAATACGGGTATTGAGAATCAGACCCCGTGGATAGGATAGACGAGGATAACGGTGAGGGTGAAGAAAGACAATGTATACGATATTAACTTCGAATGTATTTCTTATTATTACACTGCCGCTAAGTCCATTGCACGGACTTATGATCGCGAACCGATATGCCGGGACGGAATACAAGGGCGGGAGCCCTCCGACATACGACCGATCTTTCCGGAATCTTTCGACGAACTCTCTATCTCGCACGACCGCGCCTTGAACAAGTTCGGACTTGCACGACCGTTACGAACGACTACGTCGCATCTCGAAACACCACCGACCAATCCCGCGCCACTTCCGATCGCGCGCTCGCAGCACCGATATCAACGCCTCTCGCGACATCATGTGGAGCCACCTATTGGGACAAGCGCTCTTCGATTTCTTATTGTAACAAATTTATTACAATATAAAAACATATTATACATACAAATGAGTCATTTATTTTCTAATTATCCAAATGTATTTACAATATATATACAACATACAATATTTTCAAAATATCCAAAAAATGTATTTACAATATATATATATATATATATATATATATATTTACAATTGTATTTTATAATGCCCCCATGGCAGCGTCTCGGTAGAACCGGGTATAATGTATCGTTTATCGTCGTACGGACTTAGAGCGATTTTCGTTTCGGACACGGTGTACACCTCGTGTTGTTTGGATCTTATGCAAACCTGCTGTCGCGTCATTTCAATTTCGTCGCGCAGACACCGCGTGTAATCGTCGAACGTTATCGACCTGGCTACGACGTTACTCTTAACACCTTTAGCTTTTTTCGTATCTTTCTTACCGTCGACTCGCAAGGCGTACATCTTTGCTCTAAGCCCGACGAATTCGGTCATTATCGCACCGTTATTTTCGTCCTTCATCAAACCCGGAATTTTTTTATTGGCCAGTGGGATACCGTACGCATTATCAATCGCGTAATCGCTAGTGTCAAATCTATTAATGTGGCGCTTCATGGTATCGTACACGTCGTCGCACTCGATGTGATAAATGAGACTGTCCGTATCGGTGTACGTGACTTTACACTTGTCGCGATACAACGGTAACATGTACTCGTGATGAAATTCATACAAACATGTCTTGGATATATCGAGGATGCACATACCCACGTAGATTGGTTTGTCGAATTTCACCTCGAGTTTTCGCATTTCTATTGCTACTAGATTCTCCGAAAAGACGCTTCGACTGTGAAAATTTGGTTTTGCAATCATTTCCTCCGCGCCGTATCTACCCTCCCAATGAGTAACGAGTCGCACGTCAACGTGATTGCGCACATTCTCCATGGTTTTGCCAAACACCGCGTTGTTCATCAATTTGTATAAATTTTTCTCGAAATCATTCTTGGCCAATGTTCTAAATTGCGTATTGAGGTATATGTAATCGCGAAGCCATGGAGATTGCGCGAATTTCAATACGCGGTGAATCTTTGTGACGCAAAGGCCGTGACGAGTACACTGCTGCAGGTTGCGATAATGTATGACATAACGTTTCTTATCGTGTAATGTTGCGAGAAGCTTGTCCTGCCGCTTACCGGGTGGTTTATCGCGCGTCGGACAGAACGGTAGGTCAGTGTGCGAGTCGTGAAGATGTTGCGGATACTCGAGATCGACTTCGAGAATGTAGCCTATCGAGGAATCCAACGCGACATCCATAACATTAAAATCGGTTACGTCGTCGACCCATCGAAAATCTGCGTAAGGCAATGGTTGACACATTGCCCAGCCGTACAAGTTGTTTACATCGAGATACATCAGGTACGACGATGGTTTCGATGGATCGTACGACTGCATGTACTTGTTGTTGGCCAGCGCGTATCTGTTTGAACATTGACTCAAACCGCCGCGTATACCTCGTTCGATAAACATGACCATGTCAATGTCGGTGAGCAGTTCGAAATTGATACGCGTATGCTTCAACATAGCATCCCACGTAAAACCCGGCAGAGTATAATAATACGCCGGATCGAGTCCATAACTCGCGACGCAGCTATCGCGAAAATTTTCAAAAATATCGGCCAACAGCAAGACATCGGTTTTCAGATACAAATCACTGTAGTCACCGAGCGTTCGAATGGAGAACCGCTGCCAGACGTTGACGGCGTGCGCGTAATCGCTCTCGGATACGGTGTCACCTGTCAATGAACTGAAAAACGAGTCGCGCGGTAAGCACGAGTCGTCCAACTTTTCGACGCAGTCAATGTACTCATAAGGAAATACGCCTTTTCGTGTCAGCAAATCAAAATTTTCTGCGGATAATGTACAAAATTCGCGTTGCAATATTCGCAGTTTATCCTTGGTGAGATAAGATGCCAATTTGTCGAGACTAGCGGTGAGAAACTTGTATGAATCGATAAATCGTAATTTAACGCAAGTTTTCTCATTTTTATCCTCAGTGCTTTTAACATTTTTTGTAAACGATATGTATTTTTCTTTTGTAATTGGAAGCAAATCTACATGTCGTACGCTGTTGCTATTTCCGTTATAATAAAATGCGCGTCGTAGCCTGATAAATTGTGGAAAACTACGGGAATGCAATGCAAATCTTTGTAATTTAAGTTACAATTAGAATGCGCGGGACCTCTGTACCGACCGGTCAGGTGACAATGATCGCGTACTCGCACGTCGTCTGGCTCGAACGGTTTTTCGCACACGTGACAGTGCGTTGCGCTGTTAAATTTTTCCCACTCGTCTCGCGTGAAATCTGCCATGGGTACATTAGTGGACAAAATAGTATTTACATTGTGAGCTAAACATCTTAGCTCCTCGGCGAACCACGCGACGCAATCCTTATCGCGACGAAACCGATACATTGATAACGAATCGTCGTACGAGCAGCGCACGTAGTACCCTATGCTAAACACGCGATGATGTTGATACGTGTACCTGGACGTTTCCGGATCCGCTTCCATCTTCTCCAGGGTGCACTCGAGGTCGGCGTACGACAAACGGAACTCGTTCCTTCCTGTTGTGGTTCTTAAAGGCCAACCACTTGTCGTTATCACTCGGTAACTTGATCGCGCAGTCGTTCATCTCCCGACAGTCGACGGTGTGGGCTTCCAATTTCTCGCTCGTGTAGAAGTAGTGCAAACATCTGTAAATAATGAAATTTTGTATATATCTTTCACGTAAAAAATTATTTTTATTATTTATTAGGATGTATACTCACCGATCGCAAAAATATTTCCGACTATGGTGCGTGCTTAATTGCGAGCTCACGAGGCGGGATAGGTTCTTGACCCATGCAAAATGCCCCACGTTGTCGTTATCCACGTACAGCAGATTTACATGTCTGTCCATCTTTCTGTCGGTGAGGCGTATTGGCTGGATAGTAAGTTTCTTGTTTTTCTCAATGCTGTAGACGTTGATTGATATATTGTTGTGATTTTCAAATTTTTTAATTTGATCCAACGTCATTGGAAACTCAATATCTTGGAGATTTAGCACCGATGTGTAATGTGGATACGACGATTGCAGATCTGCATTTCTTTCGGCTGGATGCAGAGCAGCCACCACTGACCATGCGAAACATGCATTGTCGTTGGATCGCACGTTTATTACCGCTCTCTTCATTTTAATTTCTCGCGGTATTTCCACAAAACACCCCGCGTGCAATGGATTATATTTGTTCACATTTACCGTTAAATTAAGTATACGCGACAACGCCCACCCGCTATCACGTTCCTGGAATTCCTCCAGCGATGCTAGAGTAGGCTCGATAACCTGTCGCTTGTACCACTCGTGCAGATCAGACTCACGAAAGAGTTCATAGTTTCTGGTAGCGATACTTTTATTCGCGCGTTTGTCACCAGCCACAAATTCACCGTTAAACACTGTGTTTATTTTTACATTGTCATGCCGTTGCATGACGTTCCGCACACGATCGAGTACAATGTCCCTCGCATCTTCGAGAAATTGACGAGGTTCGATGTGTTTGGAATTTATTGCCACACCAGTCAGTATACGGCTTTCAAAAGCCGTATCTATCTCGCGCCATCTGAGTTCTGTCTCACTCGCACCGTATCCGGCACCCACATGCACGAAACGTTGACGTACCGAGTCTTTCAGACCTTCGAGTCGTGCGATACAAGCGACCAACGACTGTCTAAAACCGATGGATAATCGTGGCCGTTTAATTCGGCTTTGTTCTTCCAACGATTCGATAAACTCGTCGCATCGTTGCTCCCACGCGGTAAAGTCTTCCCGCGAATTTAAACGGGTGGATTGCACCAACAACTCTTGCTCCATGTTATTGCACGATCCTCTTTCTAACACAATTTGTACTCGCGACTTCCAGTCCTCGACTACTGAGCGTATTCCCCCAGATTATCCATTTTATACCTCATTAATGATGCATCGTTTGCTTTTTTGTCATATCAAATTTCACCGTGATCTCAGCAGCCGTACATCGAACAGAAAAATGCAAAATTTGCAGTTTTGCACGTGTGCGATGAAATCATCGCGAGACACGTATGTTCTTGAAAACAATAACGCGCCATTGACTTATGATGAATTGATCTGTATAACTGCAGCAGCCGTACATCGAACAGAAAAATGCAAGATTTGCATTTTTGCACATGTGCGATGAAATCATCGCAATGTGTCCATGAAAAAAATATCATGTCATTGACTTATGCAAAATTGCAAAATTTGCAGTTTTGCACGTGTTCGATGAAATCATCGCGAGACACGTTGCGACATGTTCTAGAAAACAATAACGCGCCATTGACTTACGCGAAATTGCAAAATTTGCAATTTTGCACGTGTTCGATGAAATCATCGCGATGTGTCCTTGAAAAAGATATCATGTCATTGACATGCAAATTTAATTACGCTGCGATTTTATCCTCAGGTTTATTTAAATAAATTAAAGTTAATAAAAATTATCCAAAAAATAAGATACTGTTGAGGGAGAGAACATGAATACGAGCTACGAAGATGAATAGAGAGACATCGCGCGCGAGGGAGAGAGAACGCGAACGGGTGACGGGAGCGAGAGGGACCGCGCGAACGGTGAAGAGATAACGGGGGAGAGATAACGCGAGCGGGAGCGCGCCGTGTGACGTCACGCGGACCGACGCGGCCGTTGCACGCGGCCCTCTCACCCCGCGGACCCCTCCCCCGCGGCGCCCAAGAAGGCGGCCCCCTCACCCCGCGGCGCGACCGGAAACGCGGTACCCCCCCCCCCTTACCCCGCGGCGCGACGGAAACGCGGTACCCCCCCCTCACCCCGCGGCGCGACCGGAAACGCGGTACCCCCCTTCCCCACCCCGCAGCGCCGGAAACGCGGTACCCCCTCCCCCTCATCCCGCCCCCCCCCCCGCGGTGGTACCCCCCCCCCGCCCGCGGTACTTCCCTCGCCCCCCCCGCGGTGGTCCCCCTCCCGCCCGCGGTACCCCCCTCGCCCCTCACCCCCCCTCGGAGCTCCATAGTTAGAACGCCCATAGTTTACCTACTAAAACATGTTAAGAATTGCGCATTGCAAAATGTATTAAAAATATTTAACTGGTGGTCGCGACGCCAAAAAGAATTGTCATCTTTTTAAAAAATAAATTTTATATGTATGTGTGAATTTTACAATGTTTTTTTATTTCCTTTTCCCCTTTCCCAGTAGTCTAAAAATTAAAGAATAAGTAGGTATATGTGACGAATTCTAGCTTCGGGGGGGTATCAGGTTTAGACGAACATGTCTGAACATGTCTGAACATGTTTCGCGGTTAATGTCGTGTGGAGGGGAGAGGGGTATACGTCTTAATAAAGAAAAAACATCCTACCTTAGCCCCCTTTCCTAAATTCCAGAGCGCTGATTGCGCGTTCCAGAAACATTAATTCCCCCTCCCTTTATCATAAATTTTTTGGAAGTTGCCGCGCATATTCGATTAATTTTATTCGACGATCAGTCTTGCATCGGCTGCTTGTATCAACGGTCCGCTTCTCATAACCGAGAGAAAGAATGTATTCCGTTGAAGGAAGCAACAGCGGCAACGGCGGCAACAGTGACAGTAGACGTATGAATTATTACGTACCGATTCACGATTTTGAAACTCCAACGCGTGGGAACAAGTAAGTTTTGTTTAATTTATAGAACTTTATATTTTTTATATCTTTTTTGTGAATTGTATTATTTTGAAAGTAATCTCATTATTTTTTCTACAGCATTTCGTTGGAGCCTCGCGCGGTTCGTATACTAAGCAGACGATACGCATTGACATCAACAGCTTATAAATATTTGGATATTGGAATCAGCGTGGGACCTGTGTCCTTTGTGGAACTACTCCTCGGTGATAACCGAGGAAATCAGATGGTGTTGGCTCATACAACGTGGACAGCGCTAATTGAAAGACGTGCGGATATCGAACGACTCCTGCAGTCAACCGCACCTTCATCAATGTCGATTCGAGATCTGGTTGTAGAACTTGTAAAAATACGTGATGCGAATGTTGTAAAACTTACGTTACATAATAATAATAATTGCATGTATATGAAAACATCGACCGTACTTTTCTTATTTGAACTCGAGCACTGCGTCGAACATGAATATTTCAAGCTGTATCAAAATACGCATGAGGTAAATGTGAAATTTAATCAATTTGTAACCATTTTGCGAAGAAATTGTGTAACCGATAAATGTGATGCAGCTAGAATCTTGCGCGACGTTTTTGATAAAAATTCAATTATTGATTGCGAATTATTAGCTTATGCTTTAGATAACATTGTATACGATGCGACAAATAATAAATAAATTAATGTTTATATGACAAAAACTTTATTATCCTTCAATTCCAATTATTTATTATAAAAGGAAAGAAAACGCGAAGTGGAATGAGAGCGAGACGCGAGCAACAGAGAACGCGAATGAAGGGACGCAAGCGAGAGAGGACGCGAACGAAGAGACGCGAGCGACAGAGAACGCGTTTACATGTGTCGATGCTCCGTCGAACTTTTACTCGCCATTGTAGTGCGAGACATATTTCATCTTAATTTCTTTTCGTTGGAAGGGGCCGTCCGTTTTTGAACTGTTACCATATTTTTTTCGCTGGTGACATTTTACCCCGCTTCGTTCTGCAACCGTGGTCAAACTCAGTCTCATCGAGTCCGCGAAGAGTTGCAAACGCATTCGAAAGTTTTCAGCAATTTCTTTTTTTGGCGAACATAGACTACATTGAAATCTATTTCCCAAGGGACGTCATGGTACGGAAGTGTAGTGACAAAGTATTGTAAGGATGTCCGAGGGAAATAAAGAGGAATATCTTGTATAAATAGGCTTTAATAAAATATAGCAGTATATCGGAATATCGGAACGGATGCAAAATACACGACCGGCCTTGCGTACGACCTTTCTGGAACTCTCTCGCCTCGACCTGTACGTTCTTGTACAACGACCGTTGGGAATCAAGTCCCGCCTTCCCGATACTCTCGTTATTATGCGCCTTCGCGCCACCCGTATTGCCATCTGAACTAGCCGGCGATCGAGCGCCATCTACATGGGGTGCTGCGCTAGCGCAGCTTATTACTAGAAACTTACTAGGATTCTTACAGCTCGGCCAGCCTGCATCCGCATTCGCCTCGAATGCGTTAGGAACATTACAATAAATTCGAACAAAAAGGACGCAAATACATTTTCTTGTATCATAGACTTACATACTAATTTTACATATATGCTTATCGCTAATCGCTAATACAAACTTAATCTAAGGTGGAAGAACAGGTTTAATTAAAGGTTTAAATTTATCAGGCGATAAAATGGCGTTATAGGGCCTAGGTGCTTCATTGAAGCCTGGAATATCGGTTATTACGTAACGGTTCTTGCTGAGAACTTTCGCCACTTGGTACGGGCCTTTATACTTGGGTTTCAGTTTTTTACTTTCACCTACTTTGGATTGCAAGTCCCGTACTAAAACGTAATCGCCCACTTTATATTGTGATGGAGCCTTATGAATCTTATCATAATATAATTTATTATATTGCTTGACCTTTTCAGTCGCTTCAATTGCTATGTCACGTGCTTTATGACGTTCCTTTAATAAATCGCAATCAATCTCGGCAATGTTATCTAACAATCGTTTAAGCAATACATCGGAATGACTATGCTGGTCATATCCTAAAAGTAACTTGGACGGAGTAGAATTAATAGATGAATTAACGGTATTATTTACCACGTACTGAATTTTCAATAAATGAGCCTTCCACTCGTATTGATCGTTAATCACTTTCGTCAAAGACGTTCTAAGGAATCTATTTGAACGTTCAGCTAAACCGTTCGCCCATGGCGAAGCTACTGCGACCTTTCTATGCTTAATATTTAGCTTCTCCAGAAAAGCAAGGAATTCTCTCGATGTAAAGGCCGTGCCTCTGTCGGAAACTATTTCTTTTGGATTTCCAAACACATTAAATAAGAAAATCAATCTATCGATAGTTTCTTTGGAAGTCGTAGATCGCGCGGGCAAATACCACGTAAATCGCGTAAACGCATCTACTATTACCAGTATATATTTATAATTATCCGACGTTGTAGGTAACGGGCCATAATGGTCTATGTGTATAATTTCGAACGGCGTTGAAGGAGTAGGTGTCAACTGCATTTCGCCTTCTCGTGAACAGGACGAAGAGTTGGCAATCAAACATGTCATGCAATTATCAATGTAATCTTTAATTCTCTTACGCATGGTAGGGAACCAGTACGTCGCGTGGATGCCATCAAACGTTTTAGCGAAACCGCAATGAGCCATGTCATCATGATAGACTTTCATAACGGTATTTATCATAACTTCTGGTACTACAAACCGGGGGCGATCATCGTCCTTTGTGTATACCAATCCATCAATGAGTTGAAATTTATCGTGATCATTAATATTTCCAAATTCTAAATCATTGGCTATTTGCTTAAGCTTATTATCTTGTAACTGCTTGAATTCAAGCTCTCTTTCTAGTGTCATGAAGTTAACATATGCTACTTGTCTACTAAGAGCATCCACGTGAGGCATTCGTTTCCCTGGTCTATGAACTACCTTAAACCTATAATTTTGCAAATGCAAAACCCACCTCGCAATTCTCGGGTTCAGATTCGCTTTTTCTATTGCATATACAATCGCATTACAATCGGTAACTATAGTAAAATCTTTTCCGTAAAGGAATACGTGAAATTTATCAATCGCTCTTATAATTGCCAGCATCTCCAGCTCGAAGCTGTGATAGTTCGATTCGGCCTTATTGGTTGACTGACTATAGTACGCTACTGGTGCCCATTGGCCATCGCTTTGCTTTTGTAACAATATGGCAGCTAGCCCATGCGAACTTGCATCGGTATGTAGTTCCGTTTCGGCTTCATGTATATATACGCGTAATACTGGATACGATGTTAATTTTTGTTTAAGAACATCGAAGGCCTTAATGTGAGCCTCTTCATAGACAAAATCAACCGATTTTTTAAGCAGACTATACAATGGTTTAGCAATTAACGCGAAATCTTTAATGAATTTCCTGAAGTAGTTCACCAATCCAAGAAATCGTTGTAATTCGTGAACATTTCGTGGTCGAGGATAAGCTCTAATCGCTTCCGTGTGGCGCTGACTAATTGACACTCCTGCGGCCGATATATCGTAGCCCAAGAATTCAACTCTTTTCCGTAGGAATTGACATTTCTCGTAATTTAATTGAAAGCCATGTTGCTTCAAAAGCCAAAGGACCTCTCTGAGCGTTTCTAAATTTTCCTCAACCGTTTTTGAGGGAATCATGATGTCGTCAATATATATAATTACTTTCCTAGCACGGATCATATCTTTAAATAATTTTAACAGACGTTTCTGAAATTCCGCGGCTGACTCGGACCATCCGAACGGTAATCCGGTAGACTCGTACTGTCCGTCGGGTGTCGCGAACGCAAAGTACTTCGTATCCTCGGGGTGAACCTTGACCTGATAAAAACTATCCTTGAGGTCTAATATTGTAAATACTTCGTTATCTCTAATCTCCGCAATACAATCCTCGATTACGGGGAACGGGCACTTTTGCTTCCAAACACGATCGTTCAGAGGCCTAAAGTCAACGCATAGTCTCAACTTGCCGTTTTTCTTTCTAACCAAAACGATACGCGCACAATAAGGTGAAGTACTTGGTTTGATAACGCCGCGAGCCAAAAGATCATCAATGATCTCACGAACTTGTTTTCTTTCCTCATATGCTAATCGACGAGGAGCATATGCATATACAGACGTGTCACGTAATGCGACCCTAACCGCATAACCGTCGTCAACTAGAGGGATATCAGCCTCCTCAACCTCTTGGATTACCCGCTTAAGTTTCTCTTTTGCATTTTCATCGAAATCGATTTGAAAGTCCTTTTCCGCCTCAAAGGCCGCGCAAATATCCGAAGTTATGAAGTCATCCGGAAAGAATTTAATGTTGCGGACTTCCTGATTGGCATGCAACGCCAGAGTGACTTTATTCTGCATGAAATCGCGACCAATAACTAAATCGTAGACAAAGTTATCTTTTTCTAACACGTATAAATCGATCTCATATTTTATATCAGGGAAAGAATCCAAGATTATTGAAGACCTGACAACGCCTTTAACCGGAATCGGGTAATCGTTTAAAGTAATGAATTTCCGGTTAGACTCTACTAATTTATCCGAATTTAACAAATCAAATTTATCACACAGTTGGCCTTTTACAAATGATACCGGACTTCCGGTGTCTAACAACGCTAGTAATTCGCAACGCTTACCGTTTAATTCCGTAACCTTAACGGTAGAGTCTTTTACCGATATCACCGCCGCATCTTGATGCACCGCTGCAACCGTTGAGACCGGAGTTCCCGGCACTTCCGCCGTTGAGACCTCAGCTGCTACCACGGTAGATGCAGGCACATCATCACTGTTCTTGACCACTGCTACCGCTGCAGGTGATTCGCCAGTCGAAGGATTCTTCTTTTTCCATTTCGGACAATCCATTTTCCGGTGGCCTTTGCCCTTGCAGAAAAAGCATGTAAGCTCGTCCTTACAATCCTTATGGATGTGGCCCTTCTTTCCACAGTTTTTGCAAACGGCAGGTCTGCTCTCGTTCGGTTTATTTTCGGCCGATTTCTTCTCGAACGTACCGACCGCAGATGTAATTTGGGACATCTGGTCGATGAATCGCTCGACCGATACAGCAGGGATCGCCGCGGCTGTAGCTCTCAGCGATCTCTCCGTGATACCACCAATTAACAGGTCGACAGTGTCTTGTACTGGCAAACCTTGATTGTACATGAGCGCCAGCTTGTCGATGGCGTATTCATGAAACGTTTCTTTCGCGGGGGACCACTTCCTAGCTTCGATCTTTTGCATGACCACATAAAAAGGCAGCTTCCGTTCAAACATCTTGAGCAACGCTTGGCGACATCCGGCCCATGAGGTTAACACTGCACCGGACTGTGTGTCGTACCATTTTCTCGCCATCTTCGTAAATTTACTCGTAGCCGCGAGCAATGTCACGTCGTCGGCCACTCCGTGCGCGTATGCGACTTGATCCACACGCTGCACCCATCGCTGCACGTTTTCTTCGGTTCCACCTCCGTACTCAGGTATCTGCGATGCCAACAAAGAGACAGCGTTGGCGGGGGCGACGGAGCTCATGATTGAAAGCCTCGAATTTTCTGGATTCGCGCGCGCCGTTGAAACGAACGGGGGCGTCGCCGCATTTTGCTGTTCCGGCGATATCGGGGCGGCGCCTTCCACACGACGAACTGAGCTGGACATTTGTTGTGGAAATTGCTGCTGCTGCGTAGCCATCTGAGTCATCATACGATCGAAAACACTCGTTAACGTCGTTATGAGATCGTTCTGTAATGGCGAACGATCCGTAATCGGCGGCACCTGCGTCGAATTAGATGTCGTGCCTTGCTGACCAGCGGTCGTAAAAAGATCGAACGGTCCGTTCCTCTCCAAATGTAGCATTATCGCATCGATCAACTCGTCTCTCGATCCTGTGACGGGAAGGCTGTATCTCGATGCCTCTTCCTGAAGCTGGATGTGCGTTAATTCGTCGAGCCGTCTGCGATCCATTATTTCACACCGGATCGACACTACACACGCGAACTATACAACGACGATCGAATCTCGTGTCCTGAAGCTCGAACCTGAGCTTCCCTTCCGAGCCTTATGTCTCCGAGCCTCGTTTCCTTGGGACTCGTTCCCGAGACAATCCTAAAACTCGCGATACTGAGATACACGCCGAGCTTCGCTATCACTCGCGAAACGCACTTCTTCCTTGCTACCACGAAAACCGATATTCTCGCACACTGACTGTGAGAACCGGGCAGGCATCCCACTTCTGAAATATTTGCTGTAAGGATGTCCGAGGGAAATAAAGAGGAATATCTTGTATAAATAGGCTTTAATAAAATATAGCAGTATATCGGAATATCGGAACGGATGCAAAATACACGACCGGCCTTGCGTACGACCTTTCTGGAACTCTCTCGCCTCGACCTGTACGTTCTTGTACAACGACCGTTGGGAATCAAGTCCCGCCTTCCCGATACTCTCGTTATTATGCGCCTTCGCGCCACCCGTATTGCCATCTGAACTAGCCGGCGATCGAGCGCCATCTACATGGGGTGCTGCGCTAGCGCAGCTTATTACTAGAAACTTACTAGGATTCTTACAGTATAGTGACATAGTTAGTGATATAGTTTTTTAAATGTTTTTTTTTTCTGTTTAGTGGATGCGGCCGCGACGAGTGCGGCTGAATATAGAGGTGCAGATGGAGGAGGCGTGGGTGCGGATTCGCATCCCCCGAGATTACGTAAGTTTTATTATTTTTTCTTTGTGCGTGCGCGTGCGTATTTTAAGAAAAAAATAATATTTTTAATGTTTATTTTACAGCTGCGTATGGAATATTACATACCGGGTTTTGTGAACATAGAACATTGGCGGTGGATGCAATCCGAGAGGCGTGCAAATCGCCAACTGAATGATACATTGTGGCATCACAATGGATGCGATATTTTTTACTTACGAAGACTCTTCGGGGAGGAGTTTGAAGAAGAAGAGGAAGTTTGGTAAGATAATAGCTTTTTCAATAATAAATTTTGAATTCTTATCTTAAGTGTTTTTCATTCTTATCTTAAGTGTGTTTCAGGTGAAGATCTTCCACAATAATAATCGTCATTATTATAAAAAGGTTTTATTTTGTAAAATAAAAATAAATGTATATTAAAATACACATCACGGTATCTAAAATTATCTTTCCTTCCGTCCACCGTTCCCTTGTCCACCGTCCGTCAGCGGTTTAGAATTACAGAGCGGTAACTCTCGATAAGAATGCGCGTGCCGCACTCGTCGCGCGATTATTAAACGTTTTCTCATCTGTCTCATAGCTAATTATTAAATATTTCTTCATCTTATTTACAATAAATAAATCATTTAAAATACTATTTTTAAAAATGATCAAACTATAATGGGTGGGAGCGAGAAGGCGAATACTATTTAAAAAATGATCTAAGTATAATGGGTGAGAGCGAGAAGGGGACACGAACGTGAAGAGGACACCCGAGAGAGATAGCCGAGACAAGACGTGAACGGATGACGCACAGGTAAGAAGGTGAGTAGGAGAAAAAAGATAAGAGAGAAAGAGAGAGAACATGAAGACGTACTACGAAGAGGAATGGCGAGAGACCGCGCACGAGGGAGAGAGAACGCGAACGAGAAGACGGGCTTCATTTTATTACTTTCAGCCCCTTTTCGAAAGGAAGAGAAAGAAAAGAAGAAAAGAAAGAAATAACCCACAATCACATAACCAATCGGTGCTATAAAACTTGACCCAGTGAACCTGTGACCCACATGTTCGCCAAAAAAACCTCAATAAATTGTCCTAAAGAACATGAGTAAAGAGATCATCGCGATGGTTAACCCTAGACATGCACAGCGGGGGTCTCCGGGAGACTCCCAGGCCAACTTTCTTTTTCGGGTGATGCTGGAGCCGTCTGTTTTACCGGCATTTGATGCTGTGACGTAGCGTCGATACCCTAATGCCCCCCCCCCTCCCCCTTCTCCGCGCTTGATAACTCTTCCTACAAAGGAAAATGAAAAGGACCGCGGCGTCACGCCACTCGCAGGTCATAAATTATAGCCGCCTGTCATAGGCGCTCGCTCGCATCTGAAGTGTGAAATGATATCTGTTTATATACTATCGACCGAACATCGACGCGAGGTGACATTTGTTTATAAGAACTTGTCCCGACGCGCTCGCCGAAACCCTGATCCCCCCCCCCCTTCCCTAGAACCCTCTCGCCCTCGAGTCCCCCCCCCCCCCACCGGAACCCTCTGCTGGGAACGCAGACCCCCCTTCCCTAGGACCCCCTCGCCCTCGAGTCCTCCCCCCGCCCCGCTCCCCCCCTCGGAGCACCCGGTCGAGAACTGTCAAAATAACACCTACTCATAATCGAACTTACTACCGTGCCAGAAGAAGGACCGTCTCACCAACGCCGTACGCCTATTGCTTAAATTTTCGTTACACTTTTCGTGTCGCTTTTCCGTGTTGCATTATCGAACTTACTACCGTGCCAGAGGAAGGACCGTTTCGCCAACGCCGTACGCCTATTGGTCGAATTTTCGTTACACTTTTCGTGTCGCGAAATTCGTGTCGCTTTTCCGTGTCGCATAATCGAACTTACTACCGTGCCAGAAGAAGGACCGTCTCGCCAACGCCGTACACCTATTGGTCGAATTTTCGTTACACTTTTCGTGTCGCGAAATTCGTGTCGCTTTTCCGTGTCGCATAATCGAACTTACTACCGTGCCAGAAGAAGGACCGTCTCGCCAACGCCGTACACCTATTGGTCGAATTTCCGTTACACTTTTCGTGTCGCGAAATTCGTGATTTCGTGTCGCGAATCGAACTCACTACCGTGCCTAAAGAAGTTTCACTTCAAAAATCGCCACGCGCGTTAGAAGTGAAACTTCTGAAGGCAAAAGGGCTTTGCCATAACTTTTCGTGTCGGAAAATTTGTGTCACTTTTTCGTGTCGCAAAATCGAACTTACTACCGTGCCAAAAGAAGGAGCCGTCTCGCCAACGTCGTACGCCTATTGGTCGAATTTTCGTTACACTTTTCATGTCGCGAAATTCGTGATTTCGTGTCGCGAATCGAACTCACTACCGTGCCTAAAGAAGTTTCACTTCAAAAATTAACTATTACAATTTTACCTGAACTGACAGTTTCTTCTTTATATAAGTTATTAATTTCCATTTCATTATCATCATCTAAAAAATTCGACATAGTTAATATAAATATATAAATTATTTTATAACAATGAGAGTGCAAAATAAAATGATTTTATATAAAAGTATAACTCGAAAACGTAAAAGCATTTTACTTTTTCTTATTTCTTATTACTTTTTTCATATAAGGTTTTATAAGAAACTAAATTTGAAAAACTAAAAAATATATAATATTACTGCTTTTTTGTACTTGAGTAATCTCTAATATTACATATATTATCATTAAAGTCTGCATGTTTGTGCACGATCCCGTGTCGCGCGCGGAGAACAGCTGCGTGCGAATGAGTCAGGTGCTCGCTAGAGTGAGGTAACAATAGCAGACACGACGACTACCGACTGCTATTGTTTCTTTACTCTAACGAGCACGACTTGCCGACTTACTCGCATCCAGCGATTCTCTGCGCGTGACACGGGATCGTGCACAAATGTCCGGACTCTAATTATTATCATATACTATATATTAGAGTAAGAAAGTTCCCGGAATGAATTTTTCAAAAATTTATTTATTAAAGTTGTACAAATTTAAGTTACATTGCCTTCAAACTACTCTCCTGCTGCATTCACACACTTGTTCGTACAGTTGTTGAAAATATTCCTCAAAACCAATATTTGAAAGTGCCATCAGCTGTCTCGTCGCATTTTAAATGACCTCCTTAGAATTTGAGAAACGTTGAACCCTTCAATTTCATTTTTAGTCTCGGAAACAGGTAAAAATCGTCTGGTGCGAGGTCGGGTGAGTACGATTCAAAATGCAACGAGACAGCTGATGGCACTTTCAAATATTAGGTTCGAGGAATGTTTTCAACAACTGTCAAGACTAC
Source organism: Temnothorax rugatulus (assembly GCA_035220575.1). Classification (NCBI taxonomy): domain Eukaryota; kingdom Metazoa; phylum Arthropoda; class Insecta; order Hymenoptera; family Formicidae; genus Temnothorax; species Temnothorax rugatulus. Next base: position 16,180 of record JASTWL010001025.1, read on the forward strand.
TTTGAAGGCAATGTAGCTTAAATTTGTATAACTTCAATAAATAAATTTTTAAAAATTCATTCCGGGAACTTTTTTACTTTAGTAGTATATGTAATATTCAATATCATATGCAAATCTTATATATGTATCTTATATATATCTTATATTTTATATATATATTTTATATATATATGGGGCATTCCATGCCAACTCGACCAATGATTGACCCCGACCATTTTTGATTTGGCCGAAATTTTTTTGTGTTTTCATACTAAATGAAAGTAGCTTCCATGATTTTTTTTAGATTTTTATCTCTACTCATATTTAAGTTATGGATTTTTAAAGAAAAACGCAGTTTAAAATTTGACAAATTTCAAATGCCTGTAACTTTAAGAAGAAAAAAGATATTGTAAAAAAAAAGGTGGGCTTTCTTTTCGTTTTTGACTGTACTTTTCGAAGAAAATATCGAAAAAATGTTTAATGCGCAATATGACTGTTTATTTTTTAGGATTTAAGTAAAAAATGTTTGTTTTTCTCAGTGCGACCGTTTTGATTTTTTTCAAAAAAATCTCATAAATTCTAGACTTAATTTCGAAATTTTTGAAACGTATAAGAAAATGGAATTCCAATAACTTCGATTTTTTAAGGGACTTTTTCTTCATTTTTTTCAAAAATAATTTTTTTAAAAATAAGATAGACTCTACCGATGGCTATCAAAAAATTTGATAAATTTACAGACAGCAATCCTGAAATTTCGATCTATAGGTAAAGAGGAAATTCGAATATTTTCTATTTTTTAATTGCATTTTTACTTATTTTTATTATTGAATTACTTTTTCTTAATGGAATATTATAAATTGGGGTACTTTAACGGATAGCATGTAACAATTAAATCATATTTAATGAAAAAAACACGTATATTATCTGTGAAAATAGCAATCAGATTTATTTGAAAATAAAATAAATAAATAAAAATTAAAATTAAAAATAAACATAAAATAAATGATAAATATATCAAAAAATTATGCCATATTATATAACAACGTTTATACTATTTATTTATTTTTATTTCTTTTCTGTCTTGTATTTTTTAAAATTATTTTATGTGATTTGACATCATTGAGAGGATATTTTTACATTCATATTTCTATTGATATCAGGTATAGCGCAATGAATTTTTTATGTGTCCGGTATAGGTTTAGCACTTAACTTGAAAAATGAAGAATTACTGAAGCACTGGAAACTTTATTTTTCAAATTTTTAGCCCGGGAACCTCTATTTGACTTTGAAAAATGTTTTATGAGTAGAATGTATTACTTTTTTAATACCAGCACGGGGATTCTCTAACTCCTTAACGACAGTTTCGGTATCGTTGCGTAGGTATTATATATGGTAAAAAAGCTGTGGAACGATACCGAAACTGTCGTTAAGGAGTTAGAGAATCCCCGTGCTGGTATTAAAAAAGTAATACATTCTACTCATAAAACATTTTTCAAAATTCAAATAGAGGTTCCCGGGCTAAAAATTTGAAAAATAAAGTTTCCAGTGCTTCAGTAATTCTTCATTTTTCAAGTTAAGTGCTAAACCTATACCGGACACATAAAAAATTCATTGCGCTATACCTAATATCAATAAAAATATGAATGTAAAAATATTCTCTTAATGATGTCAAATCACATAAAATAATTTTAAAAAATACAAGACAGAAAAGAAATAAAAATAAATAAATAGTATAAACGTTGTTATATAATATGGCATAATTTTTTGATATATTTATCATTTATTTTATATTTATTTTTAATTTTAATTTTTATTTATTTATTTTATTTTCAAATAAATCTGATTGCTATTTTCACAGATAATATACGTGTTTTTTTCATTAAATATGATTTAATTGTTACATGCTATCCGTTAAAGTACCCCAATTTATAATATTCCATTAAGAAAAAGTAATTCAATAATAAAAATAAGTAAAAATGCAATTAAAAAATAGAAAATATTCGAATTTCCTCTTTACCTATAGATCGAAATTTCAGGATTGCTGTCTGTAAATTTATCAAATTTTTTGATAGCCATCGGTAGAGTCTATCTTATTTTAAAAAAAATTATTTTCGAAAAAAATGAAGAAAAAGTCCCTTAAAAAATCGAAGTTATTGGAATCCCATTTTCTTATACGTCTCAAAAATTTCGAAATTAAGTCTAGAATTTATGAGATTTTTTTGAAAAAAATCAAAACGGTCGCACTGAGTAAAACAAACATTTTTTACTTAAATTCTAAAAAAAAACAGTCATATTGCGCATTAAACATTTTTTCGATATTTTCTTCGAAAAGTACAGTCAAAAACAAAAAGAAAGCCCACCTTTTTTTTTACAATATCTGTTGGAGGTCGAAATAAACTTGCGGCTACTATTAACTATTATTTATTACAAACGTAGAACGAGTATAATGTGTGAGTATATATAATATATATGTGATGGAGTAAATTTTCCGCGTGCGGTACCAAGGACGAGAACTTTCTGTCTGAGGTATAAGTGGTGAGCCTCTCGGAGCCCTGCGCCTTACATGAGTACCAACGCCTTATAACTAAACTTCGTGTTACCTCTCGCATGACCAATATAAACATAGAGATAATTGTACCTCGATCGGTTTGTTATCATACGGACTACCTTACATTCTCCTCCTACAAATCGATCTTACATGTTTAACGCGTTAATCAATATTATATAATAGACATTTGTTTACAGCTCCAATCAAGTTTCTCTCTAGACACTGCTTTCGTAAAGCAATCGGCAATCATTTTGTCTGTGTTTAGGTATAATACTTTAAAATCGCCTCTCTCTACTTCATCGCGTACAAAGTGGTATTTTAAGTTAACATGTCGAGTTCTCTTAGATGAACTGGCATTATTTAACCATTGAATCGCAGCTTGGTTGTCGCAATGTACATTAATCGGCGTACTAAGGTATTCCTCACATCTCAATTCTTTTAGTATATTCCGTATCCACATCGTGTCCTTAACTACTTCCGCTATTGCGCATAATTCTACTTCGCATGTAGAGTTCCCTACGGTTCGCTGTTTGTTACATCGCCACGATATAAGCGAATTACCTATGAAAATAGCTCCTCCTGAAAAAGACTTTCCTTTTTCACCGTTACCCCAGCTTGCATCCGAATATGCTTTTAGTGTTCCGAATTCTTTATTATATGATAGCCGTTTATCTATAGTTCCACTCAAATAACGCAAAACTTTTTTACCTATAGTATAATGTCGTTTTTCAGGACAATGGTTGTATTGTGATAGGTAAGACGTTACATAAGCTATATCTGGCCTTGTTCGGTTAGCTAAGTACAATAGTTCTCCAATTAATTCTTGATATGTGTTAATATCACATTCTTCTTTTAATTCGTCGGATATCCTATCTTCTCCCTGTACAATTGGCGTATTTACAGGCTTGCATTCTAGCATTCCATGTTTGCCTAATAAATTCTTAATATATTCTCTTTGGTTTAAGTGTATCCCTACGTCATCGGTTTCTACTTGTATACCGAGAAACATTTTTGATGAAGTTGTCTCATTAACATGAAAACTTTTCCGAAGTGAACTTAATATTCTATCGCAGGTCTTACTATTATTGTCAATGGTAGTGAAATCATCGACATATGCACCGAGTACAAAGAAACACTCCTCATCTGGTTTATAAAAAATGCAACTCTCTGATGCTAATGGTATAAATCCATTTTCTGACAATTTTTCTTTCAATGTATAATACCAGTTTCTTCCAGATTGTGGCAGTCCATACAAACTTCTTTTAAGTCTGCAAACATTTCCTGCCCCAAATCTATCTTCAAATGCAGAAGGTATTTCCATGTACACGGTTTCATCTATTTCGCTATTTAAATAGGCCGTTTTTACGTCGAAAAATCTCACATTCAAGCCTTTCTTAGCTGCTATTGCTATTAATGTTCTCCATGCCTCTATACTTATCACCGGCGAGTATGACTCTTTATAATCGACATTTTTTATCTGATTGTATCCCGCCGCAACTAGTCTCGCTTTAAACTTTACACCGTCGTTCTCTTTATCTTTCTTAGTACTAAAGACTCATTTACTTTTAACAATCTTTACGTTATTAGGACGCTTAACTATCTCCCACACCTGATTATCTTCTAACGACTTAATTTCATCTTCCATTGCCTCTAGCCAATATTTCGAATTTTTATCTTTACATGCTTCGTGATGATTACGCGGTATATTTATATGTATGTTTTCCGTTACTATATAGAGCTTGATGTTTACCCTGTAATCTTGGAGAGCGCCTTACGCCTTCTTTTACCAGGCGTTCTTCATTTTCCTTTATATATTCCTGTTTTCGTCTTAGAGTTTCCTCTCGCGTACTACCCTTCGGTCTACCTAATTTACGCTCATTTATATCGCGATCTCTATCCGCGTTCAATTGTAAATTATCTTGGTTTATTACATCAGGCTCCTCTGTAACATTTTCGTCGCCGTCCACGTTTTGTTCGTCGAAGTCTGTATCTTCCTCTACGTCATTATTATCAACCGGGTTAATATCATTTACAAGGTCCTCGATATCCCAACCTTCATAATTATCTTTTATTTTGCGATTATTTATGTAATAACTACCTTTCAGACTCTCATTAAAAGTTACATCTCGCTCCTCGACGACCTTTCTATACTCGATATCGTACAATCGATACCCGATACGTTCTCGCGAATACCCTACCATTATAGCTTTTCTACCACTAGGTTGTAATTTATTACGCGCATTCTTTGGAATATGATAATACGCAATGCACCCAAAAGTTCTCAAATATTTAAGGTTAGGCACTTTGCCTTTCCATAGCTCATATGGAGTCACGTCCTTATTCTTTCTAGGAGTTAAATTAGCCGTTTGGGTAACGTATGCGACTGCTTCGGCCCAAAAATACAACGGTAGATTAGCTTCACATAATAATGTACGCGCGCGTTCAAGTAATACTCGATTTCCTCTCTCTACCTTCCCATTACTTTCTGGGTTATACGGCACCGTTTTTTGATGTTCTATACCTGCTCTATTAGTGTACTCTTTAAATTCGTTATTGATAAATTCAGTGCGGTTATCAGTACGAATCTGTTTTATTTTCTTACATAATATATTCTCGTATCTCTCTTTGAAAATTTTAAACTTAATAAACGCTTCATTTTTGTGTTTCAAAAAATAAGTAAAATACATACCACTGTAGTCATCGATTATTAATAATATATACCGCGCACCCCCCAGTGATTCTACTGGCATAGGCCCACAACCCACACAGCACACTGTATCCTGAGGATATCCCAAATTGTCCCAGATTTCCAAATACGATCCCACGGATATCACAGCAGGTTCTCCCGGGATATTCCAATAGGATATCGCGAGACATCCTATTATGATCTCACGATATCTAAATATTCTGCCATATCCGTTGGCTTTGCATAAGATATCTTACGAGATCTTCTGAAGGATATCCTTTAGGATATATTATGCTTTGCATAAGATATCTTAAAACTAAAAAATAATTATAGCACATCTTTTGTCATTACAAATATCGTTTTCGAATTAATTTCATAATTATATAATTAATTCTATAATTGAAAAATGTGAAACACTATTTTTTGGAAAGTAATCCGTTAGTTATGAAAAACGTATGTGTATATATATATATATATATATATATATATATATATATATATATATTTAAAATATAAAATATCTTTACTTATTTTATATATCTTCATTAATTTTTATAGACAGAGAGAGAAAGAGAGAGGGAGGGAGGGAGCGAGGAAAAGAAAAAAGTACAAAGAAAATATAATACAAATTACAAAGATATATTTTTATTTTAATACCATATAAAAGAATAACGTTTTTGATGTATCATACGAAACATTATAAAAGTTATTATTACACAATAATGATGAATACATTTTAAAAAAGTTTCAGCAATAAGTTTGAATACTGAACAAAATAAAAGTTATTATCAAATTAATTACTTTTATTGTGTAATAATGGAAGGACAACATATTTGTCATCTCTATACGGAATTATAAAAAATTTTCGGTTTACTTTGGACAATGGCCATATTGTGTTTTCTGATAACGCTAATTTTGAAACAACGTAAGTATCTAGCAAACTTGATTCGCAAGGAGTAGTATAAAAATTTTGTTTTCTTACAAATTTTTTTCCTATTATTATGTAATCATTCAGCTGTACATGCCACGCTATTTACTGAACGATTACAATGCTACCATCTTCTAAACCGCAACAATTATTAGCATTTTCTTTAATTGATAATGTAAAATTACTACATACTGCTTTACTGTATAAAGGATTTTTACATCTATCTGGTACGACATCGTTGTAAGCAGAAGATTGTACCGGTACTAATTTTTCTAAATTAGTTATATTATGCTTATCATTTTTATGACGTTTCATTTCATTGTAACGATTAAAAAGCTGTTGTAGTGGTTTCTCGCTTTTACGAATCAATATTTTGATAAAGTGCATAAAATTTTCGAACCGAAATGCACTAAAATTTTCTATACTTCCGAAATGTCTAACATCCTCCGTAATATGTATAAGGCCATGAACATTATGTGATACTAAATAATTGTTGTAAAGAAGACTAAACGACTCTACAAAATGTTCCAGAAGAAGGTGAGCATAATTTAAATGTTCATGAACATCGCTGCACGATAAAATTCTAACTGCAACATGCAATTGTACAAAATGCTGATATAAATCTTCACGCAATACATATCGGAGAACTACCAATCCTGTGTAAAACAACAATTGGCGATATTCGGTCGCTTTCCATTGTTTTAAAAATATCAATGAACGTGGTTTACGTTGAAACTCACTTGGGACATACAATTGTATCTGTAGTAGAACATTTGACATATGTTGAATTTGATTTGCGCTAAGTTGCCATTTTCTTTTTTTACCATTATTGTACACCCACAAATACATTAATTTACGCATCACACCTAAACAGATCAAATGCATATAATCGAGAATGATACATTTAATCAGATCAATGTTTAATAGTATTTCTAATTCACTCCTACCCAAATGATAATAAAAATCCGTGTGCAATCTAAATTCTTCATTAGTTCTTTTCTGTGCATTGTTATCCATAAAATATACACGTCCATGGTCACTGAGACCCTTAACATGACATTTCGTACAACTATTGTAACCTGTGTGCCCTTTCACATTCAGAACAAATGATTTTGCTGGTGCATCCATGACAAAGTATTTGATAGAAAATGGAACTTTTATGCCATCTATTTCAATTCCGTTTTCATACAAAAATAATGCCTCATTTACAAAATTTCTTAAAAAGAGATTGCTACTTTTAGGTTTAAAATTTCCATGATAAGCTCCAATGATAAAGACAGATCCATTAGGAAGTACAGAACCTAAAATTGGCCAAAATGTACTAGATGATGATTTGCAAAGGGGAAGACCGTCAATACCTACAGCTATTTGTACACCTTGCAATTTACATCTTTGTCTTTTCAAATCATCATTTAATATTGTGTCCATTATACCATTAGTTATGCCGAAATGACAATATTTACCGGGTTCCATATCTATAATATAACATTTTCGCGGAGTATGTAACAATGTTCTTGCATCTTTTGGAAGAGTAGAAAAATACGGATATTCTTTTAAATGCGACAGAAGGTCTGAAACAGCACTATTCTTGACTGAATGTTTTACAGTCCAATTCCTTAAGAAATTATTTACTTCTGACGTTGCCTCATCTTGATCGCTGTCTTCACTCTCTTCCAATGATGAATGTAATGTAGCCAAACATCTACATTCATTTTCTTCATATTCACGCATTCTATGATTTAACAATTCATTATCACTGTCAGATGGATTGTCAGTATGCAAATCATTGCAAATTATAGGCAAATTGCTTGCAGTATCTTCTTCACATACTTGTAAAAATTTATCTACATTAATATCAATATGCTTTTGTACTGTTTTAGAAAGAACTGCTTGAACTGAGTATTGTGCTAAAAGAATACTTACTGTATCACTTGTAGCATTTGATGAGACAGAATTTAATGGGACATTATTGTTATTCTTAATACTTATACCTGTAAATTAAATTATAACGTAAAGCAAGAATCATGCATTATTATCATATAGCGTTTCAAAAATAAAGAATATAGTTGCAAATTAACAATTCTAATTCAATAAAAACATTGGGTGCTTTCCAGTTAACGACACAAGTCGACACAAGCGTCATTCTATCTTTGTTGTTCATGCACTAGATGTTGAAAAAGGACAGAATGACGCTTGTGTCGACTTGAATCGTTAAATGAAAAGCCATTATTACTACATGTTGATATTTTATGTTCGATGCATATTAATTGTTTTATTCTTTTTGTATAAAATCCTTGTAATTATAAAATTTTATAACAGTTTGTATTTCAAATAAAAACAGATAAAACAATGTAAATACAGTTGTATCTTATTGTTAGATCACTATGATTAATTAATATATGTATATACATTATATAATAAATATTTCAAATAATTGTGTGTTACAATTATTACATTTACGCGAGCGTTATTTCTGTAGTAACTTACGATAATTCATACGTTTACACGGAGTGAATTATCGTAAGTTAGTACAAAAACCTGTTTACGCGGAGGAGTTATCATAAGTTACTACAGAAGTAACGCTCGCGTAAACATACAATAATAAATGGAAAATTACTTACTCTCATAAGTAGCCCTGTTTTCAATCTTGTCTATTATCTCCATCACAGTGTTGTGAACACGCCGACGAAATTGTCGACTTGAAATTTCAGACACATGTTTTAATTTTCTTTTATTCATTTTTGAATAAATGCTTCAATTTCCTGTAAAAATAAAAGGAGAGTTAATTTAAGTGCTATGTTTGTATCTTTATACAACTATAGAAAAAACAAAAATTACTGTTTACACATATTGTATAACATATAACATTTTCTGTTTACATTAGATTAACAATAATCCATATTTTGTAAAAAAGAAATTAAATATTTGTTGGCGAATTGCGGTTGCCGGGCGTAACTCCGGCTTCGCCAATTGGCGTAAGAGGAGGCCGATATCGACCCCGACAGGGATCCGGAGTGCGGAGAATGAGCGGACAATGCTTTACAAGATTATGCACAGCAATCGTTTATTATACATGCACAGAAATGTTTATTACACAAACTTGGACGGATGCGCGATTACGCAATGCTGAGTTTGATGATCACCACACGCGTGCTGCGAGGGTGAAGCTGCGGACGCCTGGAGGCGTTAATGTCCGTCGCCGCACAGTGATAGCGGGAACGAGCGCATGAATAGCGCGGTTGCGAGTATCTGTGAGATACGATTCGCGAGTGCACTGATGGCACGACAATTTCTGTTCGGATGCACGACGGTGCGTAAATCCGCGTGGAACGAACTTGCTGAGTTTCACGGAAACACGACGGCGAGGTTCGACTGCGTGAACCGGAGTAGAATTAACGAGACGGGTGCACGTCGGCTGTAGCACCGCTTGAACCGCCCTTCAATTGCTACTGCGGGACCGGAGCTCTCGCGGGCCCGTTTCCGGAGCATTCGGTGACGCGACAATTGAACCGGCCAATAGGCGCGTTTCGCAGGATCACGGGATCCAGGCGTGAACGGATCGATAGCGCGACGCGAGAGACTGCGCGGTCAGGGGTGACGCGGGGGAGCGGCGCGAAGTCGCCTCGTTCAGGGGGCGGCTCAGGGATGGTGGCAGCGGTATCGATCGCGGTGATCGATCGCGGGGAAAATCCTGAACATACTGCCCGCCGCGAATACCGATTCGCAATAAAGACAGGAGCCGCCCGCCGTGACGAATGCGGATCTTGCGCCGCCCGCCATGCGGAGCACTGCGAGTGCTGAAACAAACTTAAGAATTAACAACTTAAACTAGAATTGACAATGTACAGAATTATTTACAGTATATACAGAAATACGGTGCGATTGAGCGCACAATGCTTCGTAGCTATCACGGAATGTCACTCTGGATCATTACGATCGGTATTTACATCAACCGGGAGAAATGACAACTTAACGATCGCGCGTTTGTACGTGGATTTGGCCGTTCTGACCGTAACGACGCGTGTAAGTCCATCCTCGCCAGGGTGACACTCTATGATTCTGCTCAACTCCCACTTGTTCGGCGGAGCTAGTGAGTTTCGCAGAAGTACTAAGCGTCCGACTCGAGCAAGATTTTGAACCTCACGCCACTTGGGGCGTTGCTGCAACGTATGCAGATAGTCATTCGACCACAGCTTCCAAAAGCTATCGCGCATTTGCTGAATTCTCATAAATCTGTGCGGGTTTCTCCTTCACCAGCGGCACTTTTTCTTCGATTTTATCGAGACCAAAGCATAACGTGTGATCGACGAAATTTATGGGGCTCTGAAGTTTTTTCGCGATGGGCACGGCGATGGGCATCGCTTGTCTCGTCGCAATGTTTATGGATGATTCGGCGGTACTCAGAGCCCAATTCATCAACTGATGCGAACCCTTCACCCTAGAATACGTCTCTGCAGATTTGACGACCGCCAACTCAACGATGGGTAATTCCATCACGCGATCAAAGACCTTTAGATGGGGAAGTTGCGCCACCTCTGTCGCCATGATTCCGGATAAGTTTGTCACGCGTACGTCGAAAATATGGTCTCGGATTAACAGTCGATCAGCAGGTAGTACTTCACCGGCGTGACTCTCGAACGCGTCTGCCATCGAGTGAGACGCGTTTCCTTTTCGTCGAGTAAAGAAGGCGTGGGGGCGCTTGTAAGCGCGGTGCCAATTAGAAAATGACTCGGTGTTATTGCACAATAATCATCTGCATTATCGGACATCTGAGCGAGCGGTCGCGAGTTCAGACACGCTTCGATTTTACATAAGAGCGTGGTCAGCTCCTCGAATGTCAGCGTGTGTGCTCCGATGACGCGTTTCATGTGGAATTTAACGCTGCGGACGCACGCTTCCCATAGTCCGCCGAAATGCGGCGCGGACGGAGGAATGAAGTTCCAACGAACGCCTTGAGTCGCGGTTTGATTCTGAAAGTTCGGATCGCGTACGGCTCTCTTCCATGCGGCGGATATTTCGCGATGAGCGCCGTGAAAGGTCGTCGCGTTGTCCGAATACATATCACTGGGAATGCCGCGACGCGCACAAAACCGATCGAATGCAGCGACGAACGCGGAAGTCGTACAGTCGCTAACTAACTCTAGGTGCGTGGCTTTCACTGCCATGCACACAAACACGGCAATACACGCCTTTCTCGATTTGTATCCTCGACCGGGTGTAGATCTGACCTGTATCGGTCCGGCATAATCTACCCCGCACTGTAGGAATGAGTGACGTCGACGTAACGCGACACGCGGGCAAGTCGCCCATCAACTCGCTCGCGATCTTGGCATTTTCCCGCGCGCATGTGACACATTGATGCAGAATGGCGCGGATTGTTTGACGCGCGCGTAATATCCAGTACGTTTCACGCAGCCGATGCAGCGTGTATTGCGGCCCAGCGTGGAAGGCGCGTATGTGTGTATCGCGTATCAACGTGGCAACTGCCGGATGAGCAGCGAGCACAACCGGGTGCTTTTTGTCGTGCGGAAACGTTGAATGGCGGAGGCGACCGCCAACGCGAATGAGCCCGTGCTCGTCGAGAAACGGGTTTAACGGCAGTAACTTACTGCGCTTCGAGATGCGCTGTGCGCTCTCTAGCTGAGCGTATTCGACAGGGAACAGCTGACCTTGAACGTTTCTCAGCCAAAAGATGCGCGCGACGTTAATTTCGTCCGGACTGAGCGGTTCCGGCTCGGTCTGCGATGGCGCATTTGACTTTACGCGACCATTTTCGCGAGCGCACCGAACAAATCGCATGACGTAAGCGGTGACTCGCACCAGCTTGTTCCACGACGAGAATCTCTCGCCGAGATCCCATCGATCGCGAGATTGCATGAGGTGCACGGGAGCGCGAACTCGCTCTTCCGGCGGTGTTTCCTGCGAATCTGATTGAGGCTCAGATGGCCATTGATCGGACGAAAGTTTGAGCCAGTCAGGCCCTGTCCACCACAAGGGTTGATTTATAAGATTTTCCGGGGGCACGCCTCGCGACACGAGATCGGCCGGATTTTGTTGTGAGGGCACGTGATGCCACTCGACGTTCGGCAGTAGGGTTTGTACCTCGTGAACCCGATTTGCGACGAATGTTGGCCATCGGGAAGGGGGCTGCGAAAGCCAGGCTTCCGTGACCTTTGAATCGGTCCAACAGTGGTACGATTTAATCGCGATTGTGAGAGCAGATCGGATCGCGTCGATTGCACGCGCGAGAAGGACCGCGGCGCTAAGCTCCAGTCGAGGAATACTCATGGGTTTGAGCGGCGCTACTTTCGATTTTGACATGAGCATCGTGACTTCGACTGTTCCGTCGATGTGCGTAACTCGTAGATAAATGACCGCTCCGTATGCTGAGGCAGACGCATCGGCAAACCCATGAATTTCAGCGCTGGGCGTATCGGATCCGTAACCTGTCCAACGCGGAATCGAGATTTGTTTCAATAGAGGCAATTGAAGGTAGTAATCTCTCCATTTTCGGAGGAGATCGTCAGGGATGACGTCGTCCCATTCACAGCGAAGCAGCCAGAGCTGCTGCATGAGAATTTTCGAGGTGATGACCACGGGAGCCATCCAGCCGAGAGGGTCGAAAATTCGAGCGATAGTCGAAAGAATTGATCGTTTCGTGTCGGGGACCGACTCTACAAGCGTGACGTCGAATTGAAAGACGTCCTTGTGGGGATCCCACTTGAGACCGAGCACTTTGAGACGCTCGTCAGATTCGAGCGTTATGGCAGAAGCTAGGCCATGATCCTGAGGATCGATGCCTTCGAGCAATACAGGATTGTTACTTGCCCATTTGCGTAGATGAAATCCTGCTCTTTTCAAGAGAGAGATTAATTGATCGCGCGTTTGAAGCGCGAGCGGTATGTCATCCGCACCGAACACACAGTCGTCGACGTATGTGTGCAGCTGCAATACCGGAACAGCTAACGGGAATTCCGCGCCTTCGTCTTTGGCGACTTGTTCGACCACACGGAGGGCGGCATTCGGCGCGTTCGCGTTACCGTAGGTGACGGTTAGTAAGAGATAGGCTATCAATGGCGAGGTCGGAGTGGGTCGCCATAAGATTCGCTGATATTCCACGTCGCAGGGGTGGACGAGAATTTGGCGATACATCTTGGCGATGTCGGCGGTGAAGACAAATCGATATTGCCGCCATCGTAAGATAATGAATGATAACTCAGGTTGCAACTTGCGGCCAACCATGAGATGATCGTTCAAGGAAAGACCATTGGAGGTCGGATGAGAGGCGTTGAAAACAACGCGCAAACGAGTTGTCGAGCTGTGCTCGCGTATAACTGCGTGATGCGGTATGTAATATACCTGACCATCGGAAGGGTCGTCTCGCGGCGCCTTGACCATGTGTCCGAGACGCTCGTATTCCGCGAGAAATTCGTTGTATTCCTTTGCGAGATCCGGATTTGACTTTAACCGCGACTCGAGACGCGAATACAACGCGATTGCGGACGATTTTGATTCGCCTATGTTAATAGGGGGCCCCGATTTGAACGGCAACCGCACTATATATTGCCCATTGGGGGCACGTGAATGCGTCGATACGAAATGCTCTTCGCATCGAATCTCTTCCGGTGAGAGATGAGTCTGCTGAGGAAGTTCTTCGACTTCCCAGAAACGTCGCAACTGGTCGGAGATTTCCGACAGCACCGTGCAGTGGTGCGTTTGAATGCGAGCCGGCCGTGACTGCGACGGTACCGGCATCGGGCCGGACAGGAACCATCCGAATATAGAGTTTTGAGCGACGGGCTCATGAGGGGCGCGACTACGGACTTCCGGAAGTAAGATCGCGCCATACAAGTCAGCACCGATGATGACGTCAATCGGCGCGGCGCTAGTCGGATCGTTGTCGGCTAGCGAGAGTTCGCGAATGTACGACTTCTTGGTTATATCCGGCACTCTGTGCGGAATGTAAGTCGTAAGCGACTTGAGAACAAGAGCGGAGACGGAGGGCCGCGGGCCCGTGCCGTCACGCGCTGACACGTAAACGGTAGCTGCGCTGCGTGCGGTGGCAGCGGTCTCGCCGATCCCAGTGATAGAGACGGAGACGCGCGTACGCGGGAGACGCAATCGCTGAGCTAAACGTTCGGTGATCAACCTTGATCCAATAACGCACGAACTATACCATGTCGATCGTTGAGACTGCTCACCTTGATCCAGGCAGTGGCTAGCAAAATATTCGATTTCGAAAAGCTCGTGTAAGCCAATAAATGTGACGTTACTTCGTCAGTTGAATCTGTTTTCGCGTCCGCGGATGAAGGTGAGTTCTCTCTTGTCGAGCTATTGTTATTATTCACATCGGTCGTATGAAGAAGCGTATGGTGCTTCTGCTGACATTGACGGCATGTATTCTTGCTTGAGCACGCATCGCGAGTATGCCGTGTGCTCAGGCAATTGTAACAACAATGAAACTTCTTCGCGAGATCACGTCGTTGAGCGACGCTTTTATTTTGAAAATCCGGACAAGCGGACAAGAAATGCGTCTTTTGGCACATGGGACACTTGTTCGTACAGGCGTGAGCTTGAACTGAGGAATGTTGTTTATTGCCCTTGACTTGAGGCGAAGCCGGGAGAATATTCTCGAGCGCACGTATTCGCGACTTTAAGAAATTATCAAGTTGCTCGTATGTGAGATAATCTAACGTATCTCCAAGTTTTAATTCCCATGCTTTACGGGTGCCTTTATCAAGCCTTTGTACTAGCAAATAAAGCAGCATGTCGTCCCATGTGTCAACCGCACGGCCGAGGTTTTTTAGAGACTGAATCGAAACGATTGCTTTATCGCGCAACGCGGTGAGAGCGGCGGTGGAATCTGAGGTCGCGGGAGGAAGCGTATGCAGATAATGTATGTGCTCGTGCACCAACCGTCGGCGATTGTCGTATCGCGCGAGCAACAAATTCCACGCGATTTTGAAATTAGCATCCGTTAATGCCAGATTGCGTATGGCATCGCTGGCTTCACCTTTCACGCACGAATGCAGATATTGCAACCGATTGACCTCTAACAAGTCACGATCGTTTATGATGAGCGCCGTAAATTGATCGCGAAACGCTTCCCACTCGCGGAACTCTCCGGCGAATTTTGGCAAATTAATGCGCGGAAGCTGAAACGCGATACGCGGCGATGCGCTGATATTACATTGGCTTACGGGGGATGACCCAGGGTTGACTTGCGGCGGCGACTCCAATCTGCTCATCCACTCAGCCATGTAGTCGGATGTCGTCAGAAACGTCTCCTCGCACTTGTCGAAACGATCCTCGGTGAAGTATCGACTCGTGGCGATGAACTCCTTGGTGGCGGCAGCCAGAATCTTGCCGTGGAGAAGCTCAAACCGAGCGTAGTTCTCCTTGAGTTGCAGCAATCGGTTGCGAACCACTCCAAGTGTGTAATTCGCCTTGCCGATCTTCTTGAAATTGTCGAGGGCTCGGTCAATCGCGTGAATTGCGACTTTCTGTTGCGCCATGAGGTCCTCCATCTTGGTGGAGCGTCCGTCACTTCGGCGTATGGCACCGTGGCACTCCGATCCGGCTCGAAGGACCAGATTTTATGTTGGCGAATTGCGGTTGCCGGGCGTAACTCCGGCTTCGCCAATTGGCGTAAGAGGAGGCCGATATCGACCCCGACAGGGATCCGGAGTGCGGAGAATGAGCGGACAATGCTTTACAAGATTATGCACAGCAATCGTTTATTATACATGCACAGAAATGTTTATTACACAAACTTGGACGGATGCGCGATTACGCAATGCTGAGTTTGATGATCACCACACGCGTGCTGCGAGGGTGAAGCTGCGGACGCCTGGAGGCGTTAATGTCCGTCGCCGCACAGTGATAGCGGGAACGAGCGCATGAATAGCGCGGTTGCGAGTATCTGTGAGATACGATTCGCGAGTGCACTGATGGCACGACAATTTCTGTTCGGATGCACGACGGTGCGTAAATCCGCGTGGAACGAACTTGCTGAGTTTCACGGAAACACGACGGCGAGGTTCGACTGCGTGAACCGGAGTAGAATTAACGAGACGGGTGCACGTCGGCTGTAGCACCGCTTGAACCGCCCTTCAATTGCTACTGCGGGACCGGAGCTCTCGCGGGCCCGTTTCCGGAGCATTCGGTGACGCGACAATTGAACCGGCCAATAGGCGCGTTTCGCAGGATCACGGGATCCAGGCGTGAACGGATCGATAGCGCGACGCGAGAGACTGCGCGGTCAGGGGTGACGCGGGGGAGCGGCGCGAAGTCGCCTCGTTCAGGGGGCGGCTCAGGGATGGTGGCAGCGGTATCGATCGCGGTGATCGATCGCGGGGAAAATCCTGAACAATATTCTATATGTATATTTTTTAATTTAGCTAATTGCACTTGATAAACACTCACTTTTTGCAAATAAAGAAATGACAATGCTGTGTACCATTAATTGTACAACAGGTGTTGCCCGACCAGCTTAAACCAGTGCGTAAATTAGATTTCCTTTTCCCTTTAACGTTAATATACGGTAATGTACTTATTTCACTGTGTGGTGTAAAAGTTAAGTCTGCAATTTATTAATATAAAAAATAAACATATAGATATAATAAGCGTAAAATAAACGTACCGAACGTAAAGCGCATAATCCGAAGATTACATACACCGGTATATAATAGCACACAAACGTAAGCATTAAAAAACCATACCTTGGATATATTCGATGTATAACTTTTCATATGTACACAAGAGAGAGCTGTATCCACTAGACAGTATTAATACGTGAAGCAACGTGTTGTACATCAATGTTATACACTATCGATCCTTTGTGCAATTGGCAATTGCCCGACCAGCTTATACCAGTGCACAAGTTAGATTTCGTTTCTTTTCCCTTCAACATTAATAGTTATTTCACTGTAAAAGTTAAATTAGCAATTTATTAATATAAAAAATAAACATATAGATATAAGTGTAGACCGAACGTAAGCCGCGAGACCCGGAGATCACATGCATCGACCGGCATAATAGCACACGAACAAACATAAGTATTAAAAGATCATACCTTGGATCGATATATTCGATTATGTATATCTTCTTATATCTACACAAAAGAGAGGCTGTATGCACTAGACGGTATTAATACGTGAAGCAACGTGATGTATATCAATGTTACACACCATTGATCCTTTGTGCAACAGATCTTGCCTGAACAGGTTAGGACAGTGCGCAAGTTAGATTTCGTTTCTTTTCCCTTCAACATTAATATTTATTTCACTGTAAAAGTTAAATTAGCGATTTATTAATATAAAAAATAAACATATAGATATAAGTGTAGACCGAACGTAAGCCGCGATACCTGGAGATAACGTGTATCGACCGGCATAATCAAAACGTAAGCAGTAAGGATGGCGTCCCATGACATTTTCCGCGTAACCAATCAAAAGCTTAACAGAAAATGCGTAACGCTTCTGATTGGTTACGCGGTACGCGGGAAATACATCATTATACCGGTTGGTGCACGTTATTTCCAGGTATCGAATTTTACGTTCAGTCTACGCTTATTATATATTTATACGTTTATTTTCTATATTATTGAACTGCCTGCAATGATTTAACTTCTACAGTGCAATACCGTATATTAGCGTTGAAGGGAAAAGGAACGAAAGATAACTTGCGCACTGATCTAACCTGTTCAGGCAAGACCTATTGCACAAAGGATCGATGGTGTATAACATTGATATACATCACGTTGCTTCACGTATTAATACCGTTTATTACATACAGCCCCTCTCTTGTGTAGATATAAGAAGATATACATCGAATATATCCAAGGTATGGTCTTTTAATGCTTACGTTTGTTTGTGTGCTACACCCAAAAAAAAATATTCTGTCGTTTAGTGGCTCCCGCTTAATGTTAGGGGATTTTCCTCTGAAATATGGTCTCAAGAAGATATTTTAAAAGGTAGAGGAATATCCTCTTACCATGTGACACTAGACTTAAGATTGTGTCCTCTTAATACTAGAGGACACTGATTTCCGATATTCACCCGAAATAAATAAAAAAAATTATTTATTTCGAAATTTTATTACTATTTTATAACTAAATTTGTTTCTTAAGACGCAGTCTATGATTATAAATATTTTCTTGTATTTGAAAAACACACTTACCTTGGTGGGATTCGAACTCGGGACCTCTGGATCGTGAGCCAACTGCCTTACATGGTAGACCACTTCTTAATTTGATGTAAGTGTTATATATAGTCTACATATGTCATAACCAGCGCAAATATATAATTTTCCAAAAATCATCTTAAGAAACAAATTCAGTTTAAAAAGAGTAATAAAATTTTGAATTGGATATATGATATAATATTTCTTAATGTCGGGTGAATGTCAGAAACCAGTGCCGGCTCATTATGAAATTTTGTGTTCGTAAATATATTTATGAAAATAGTATATTTATAAAGTTAAAACGTTAAAACATTCTTATCAAATCCTTACAAGAATAGACAAAAATAAGAAAACCTTTATTATGGCATCCCTAATAAATAATTATCGGGACCTTATCCGGTTAGCCCTAATAAATAAGTATTTATGAAGTTAAAACATCCTTATCAAATCTTTACAAGGGCCTTATTAGATAAAAATAAGGAAACCTTTCTTATGGAATCCCTAATAAATAATGATCGGGACCTCATCAGGTTAAAATAAGGAAATCTTTCTTATGGCATCCCTAATAACTAATGATCGGGGCCTTATGTTATGTAAGGCCATCCCTAACAAATTTCTATACGGGCGTCTCGTATGGTGGCGTACTCATCGCGTAGCTAATAAGACGATCGTCTTTTAACTTTAACGCGCGCGCCGCAAATATCTAGCATATCCTCTTATTTTAAGAGGCTATTCGGATTACTATAGTAGAATTTGCTGTAGAGGAATTTACTCTTGATTATAGCATACGCATCCATTCTTTTATAAAGTAATACGTATTACTTAAAGAAGGATATTCTTCATGTAAGATTTTTTGCTTAGAAGAACTGCTAAGAGGAATTCCCCACTTATCAGTAGAACATTTTTTTTTGGGTGTATTATATGCCGGTGCACGTGATCTCCGGGTCTCGCGCCTTACGTTTGGTATTACGTACTTATTATATCTATAGTTTATTTTTTATATTACTGAATTGTCTGCAATGATTTAACTTTTACAGTGCAATAAGTATTATTAGCGTTAAAGGGAAAAGGAACGAAAGCTAACTTGCGCACTGATCTAACCTGTTCAGGCAAGACCTATTGCACAAAGGATCGATGGTGTATAACATTGATATACATCACGTTGCTTCAAGTATTAATACCGTTTAGTGCATACAGCCTCTCTCTTGTGTAGATATAAGAAGATATACATCGAATATATCCAAGGTATGGTCTTTTAATACTTACGTTTGTTTGTGTGCTATTATATGCCGGTGCACGTGATCTCCGGGTCTCGCGCCTTACGTTTGGTATTATGTACTTATTATATCTATAGTTTATTTTTTATATTACTGAATTGCCTGCAATGATTTAACTTTTACAGTGCAATAAGTATATTAGCGTTGAAGGGAAAAGGAACGAAAGTTAACTTATACACTATAGTCTAAACTGGTCAGGCAAGACCTGTTGCACAAAGGATCGATGGTGTATAATATTGACATACATCACGTTGCTTTACGTACAAATATCGTCTAGTGCATACAGCTTCTCTCTTGTATAGATATCAGAAGATATACAACGAATATATCCAAGGTACGGTCTTTTAATGGTTCAGATTTAAGTATTATAAAAAATATCTTTATTCGAATAGCAGTGTACCAATTATTAATTATTATTGCTTCCTCATAGAGGAAGCAATGTGTAGGTTTCTACTTGCACTTAAAAACTATGAGGAAGCAATGTACAAGTTTTTTGTATTAATACCAACATATAAATCAAAAGCAAATTAATAACGACCACAAATAATGAGATGGTCTTGTCGGATCTGTGAAAACATAAAAAAATTATGTACCATACCAAAAAATTTTAATTACAATATAGATATTAATTAGCAATTTTTATTTATCATGTTTGGAAATATCTATGACAGTGCTACTACGCATATGTTGAAATATCGTGTCATTTGTTATAAAACTCCTGTGACTGGTATTACTGGAGATTGCGAGTACGTTTGTATACCTAATTTTTTTTTGTTGCAGCCGTTAATATTAAATATATAACAACATGAAGAAGCAGGACTCAACATGTTCAAGCAAAGTCAATAAGTATAACGCACAGGTAATACTTTATCTTTACAAATACCAGTGAACTATAAACCTTATTCAAATATATTTATTTTATTTATTAATACAATCAACTACATTAGAAATATAATAAAATTGATATAAAATCTAATTGTATAAAATAAAAATAATTTATTTTATGAAAGTGCATTATATTTAGGCTGTATTCCCTTTGAACGCTTTCGTGCTGAAAGCGTATTCTATCTTTATTGCACATTATATGTTAAAGAAAGATAGAATATGCTTTCAGCACGAAAGCGTCCAAAGAGAACGCAGCCTTCATGTAAAATTATTTGAATGTCAGGCAAAAATGAAAGCAACTTATTTCTTTTGTCAGCGTGAATAAGTCGAAATACTCGTGTTATTTTGAAATCATATTTCTTGATACATACATGAAATATTATATACATTGATATTTTTCAACATTTTTATATAAAAATAATTTGCATATTATTTATAATCATAAGTAATATATTAGCTGTGTACATGTCAAACAGATATCGTGTTGTATATATAATTTATTTTATCGATGTTATCTCACAATTAAGGAATATAATTACTACATCGTGGAATTTGAAGATGGTTTGCAAGTCATTCCACACAATTGGTTGATTGACAACAGAAAAGCATTCTGGCCTCCATTTACTGATTGGAAAACTTATTATAATTCTGTGAAAAAGATGCAAGAGCCCCTTAATGATTGGAAAACATTTACTATTGAAAAAATAATTGGTTCTGCAAGTAAGACATACTTATTATAATATATATTGTAATATGAAACTTGTGTTTTAGTTGCGATCAGCATATATTGTTTGTAACATTTTAATGTAACTTGGAACTATATAATAAAATAATGTCATTTCTGATTAGGCAGATTATGACACTTACAAATGTTGCAGGTACATTTGCTAGAGCTATGGATAAATTATCAATGGCAGAGAAAACATCAGATATTTCTACGGATAGTGATAGTGATGTAGCAAAGATAAAACGTCGCAGACATGCCCGAAGAGAATTTAGTAATGAAGGAGAAAATAGTGAAAGTGATGGAAAATTTTCTACGAATAAAAATATATCTCTTCCCATGCAGAAACAAGCAAGACGTGGCAAAAAATCTGCATCAAATATTAGCTTCTCTTCAAAGACACGTACGACACAACCAGACATTGATAACCAGGAAAATATCGACATATCTTCTAACGCTAGTAAGCGATTACCTCTTCTTCCCATGCCACCACAATCAAGATATGGCAAAAGATCTGCTCCAAATATTGGTGCCTTTTCAAAGACACGTGCGATACAACCAGACATTGATGACCAGGAAAATATCGACGGATCTTCTGACTCTAATAAGCAATTATCTCCTCTTTCCATGCCACCACAAGCAAGATATAGCAAAAGATCGGCTTCAAATATTGGTTCCTCTTCAAAGACACGTACGACACAACCAGACATTGATGACCAGGAAAATATCGACGGATCTTCTGACTCTAATAAGCAATTATCTCCTTTTTCCATGCCACTACAAGCAAGATATGGCGAAAGATCTGCTTCAAATATTGGCTCCTCTTCAAAGACACGTGTGACACAGCCAGATATTGATGCACGAAATGACCAAAAAAATCTCAAATCTGACGCTAATAAGCGATATAAATCGGACATGATGATCGCTGAAAACGATTGCAACTCGTGCAAAGGTAAAAGAATTAATTTAGAATATTTACATATTAATATTGTACATCATTAATCTCACCACATTATATTATTTAATATTTTATGTTATACCAATAACTGTTGCAGTTATGCTAAGCTTTCAACAAGACATATTAAAACTTGTCGTTGAAAATAATTTAAGAGGAAAAAGATGCGAAACAATGCTACAGAACGTAGTGGAAAAAATAACAAATCGGAATTCTACAACGTCAATATCTGACCTTATAACTGATACTGATTTCCATCCCGAGTACCTTCCTGCACAGACGCTTGAAGATTTTCATGCGGCCGAACATAAATGGAAAATGGACAAAGAGTACAGAGAAAATGTGGTGAGTGTAATATTTAATTTTTTTATATTGTTACGTTGATTTTAGCTACTCGTAGTGCATATTGTGAAACACGTAATAGTATATTGTGCACCAAGGGGAGAAAGTTGCGTTTTTCTGAAAAAGCTTTTGACCCGAGGTGCACACGATATTTTTCACAACATCTTTACGGAAATGTTCGACTTCCATGCCTGTAGAGAGGGGTGAGAGTGCCCAATTTCACGCCAGGGCTTATTTTCCTCCCTAGGGAAGAAAATTTATACTTTCCACCCGGTATAGCGGGCGGAAAGTAAGCCCTGGCGTGAAATTGGCCACTTTCGCCCTTCTCTACAGGCATGGAAAGTCGAACTTTCCGTGGAGGTGTTGCAAAAAAAATTATTAACAAAATGTTAGTGGAGATAATACATTTTTGCTGTACTTAGAGGCCCTTGAGGGTCTCTAGGTGTACTATTATAGAAAGTAATATAAAAATATTTTATAAACAATAATTTTGTCACTTTTTTTTCTTTATTCTATTATTTTCCTTAAATTATAATTCGTGAGATGTTTACACACTATCGGTTGATATATATCTGGTTGTTATTTACTTACCTACGTGCATTTTTTCTACCTTAAAAACATTACGATAGGAAGGTTCATATCGCGGCATTTATCCAAGCATTAATGAACAATAGTATAAAATTAGTGTTGAATAAAAGCTACATTACTATTGTGTGTAGATTTTAAGTATTTATAGAACTTATTTATTCTAAACATAAAAAAGACACTTGCTCATATCTGTCATCTTTAAGTTAGTTTATTAATAATGTCATTTTTTATTGCAGTTACGACTATTTGCAAAATGTAAAAGTACTAATGTAAAAAAAACACAACATATACTCTTATGGGAAGTTTGATGTCGGACAATGTAGCTATGCTATATAGTTGGACTGGAGCAAAACAAAATAAAGAGAAATTTTCCAAGTCACCGTTTCACACAGTTCTGCAAAGTATGACATATAATTAGAAAATAAATATTATCCACTGCTTACTTAAATACTTATAAAACTGTGATTATATATATATATATATATATATATATATATATATATATACTTTAATTTTTTAGCAACTATAATGCAGATGCATAACGATGCAACGCTACAAGGAATCAAAAAGTGTATAACTGACTGGTTAAGACATGCTAAGGAAAGACATACAAGACAAGCTAAGGAAAGGCAACATTTAACAGACAATGAGTAAACAGCATGATTAACACCTTAGTTAATATTATATATGTGCGAGCGTACACGTGGGCGAGCTCATCATTCTACAAATATGTTTCAACTCGCAATTAAGCGCCGACAATAAGAAACCACTAGGCTTCCCCCCGATGCCGCTATTGTTATAACCGGTATATTAATACATTTTTAATTGTAGCGCGATAGAAAACATACGGTCTCGGGCGGAGGAGAGAAAAACCAAGTGTCCCTTCATAAAAATTCTAATAGCGCCTTTTCTAACGTTCTTTTTTTTCTTCTTGAACAAGACCATCCTTGGATCCTTGTTGCATAATTAAATATTTTCCCCACATAAAAGTATATTTTGTTTCGACATGTCTGTGTAACGTAAAAAAAAAGGACTTAGTCACTCGTGAAAAAGTCGAGATCGTATGTTTCCTGTGGTAATCAGCAATATTACATTTATTGCTGTTATTTTTTTTTTACAAAAAGTGTTAAAGTTTAAAAGTACTTTAGATATGTACCTCTATTTTTGTACGGTGTACAAAATGTTTTTCACAGCACCACCACGGAAATGTTCGACTTCCATGCCTGTAGAGAGAGGCGGAAGTGGCCAATTTCATGCCAGGGCTTACTTTTCTCCCCCCGGTATAGCGGGTGGAAAGTATCAATTTTCTTCCCTAGGGAGGAAAGTAAGCCCTGGCGTGAAATTGGCCACTTTCGCCTCTCTCTACAGGCATGGAAGTCGAACATTTCCGTAAAGGTGTTGTGAAAAATATCGTGTGCACCTCGCTTTTTCAGACTCTTGTGATATGTATTTTTATTTTTACTGATTGTATTCTTTTTTTTAAATTAGAGGGACTTTGTTTAAAAACCATATTCTTTTAATAAATAAAGATTTAATATGCAATGTACAATATATTATTTTTTCATGTACATCGTGGACAGAAAGATTGATTTTTTTGTAATACGTTTTGGAATGTGTTTGTTTAATTTTACAATTTATTTTCCAATGAAAGAATTCTTTTATTAAACAAGAATGCACATTCCGAAATTTATCACAAAAGAGAAACAATATTTCTGTCCACGATTGTACGATTATCCCCTTTCTGGTTAAACCATAATTTCCGGCTCATTAAAATATCCATACGATATCGCGAGTGCTATATAATTAATATCTTGCGATATTTTTCGATCTGCCTCAGATATCCTGTGGACGTCATTTAAGATGTCTGCAAGATACTAAATAGCCGGACACTTGTGCATCTACTGGATATCCACCGGATATCTGAGATCATTTTGGGATGTCCTGCGGTTATTGCGATATCCCAAAATGATGTCTATAGGACGTCCCTCAGATAAAGTGTGCTGTGTGGGAGGCAACTAACAATAAGTATCTGTACCTGATGGTATTTTCGCGCGTATATATCGTTTATATGATAAAAAACAAAATAAAATATGATAAAACATATAGTACAAGTCTAACTGTAAGTACGATAAAAATTCCATCAGGTATGCCACTAATTTGTGCTTCATCGATTAAGTGTGTGACAAAGAAGTACCTTTTTTTAAGACTTCAAAAGTAGCAGCCCTATCACAGTGTGGCTCGGAGTGAAGGCGATTTTCATAATCTGTTTAAAAAATATGAGAAATAAATGTATGGAATTTTTACAATACATTGTAGGATACTTTTTTCTAATGATGTAATGAAATATAATATTGTAATTAAATGTAATACTATAAAATATGTGTAATGTCATTAAATATAAAACAAACTTTATGTAAGTGTATAAGTATATAATATATAATAATTCTAATCACATTCCTTTTCACTTTCAGTTAGGTAGAGATTGACGACAGATCTGATATTCCTAAAGTCCGTATTCACAGTCGGGATTCTATACCTGCAGAGAATTGTGTGGTTACACCTATTACAAATATATAAATTTTAGCTGGTTTACACGCTAAGATAAATAACATATGCTATAGCTATGTTATCTTAGCGTGAAAACCAGCTAAAACTTATATATTTGTAATAGGTGTAACCAATTCTCTGCAGGTATGGAATACCGAATGTGCGAATACGAACTTTAAGAATACGAAATCTGTCGTCAATCTGTTGTCGCTTCTAACGACAGATTTGATTTCCGTTTATTGCCGATCTGGCGTCGCTTTTGAAAACAGATGTGGTCTGCGTTTGACGCCATTTTGTTGGCATGTCTGATGACAGATCTGGTCTACGTTTGGTGCAAATCTGTCGACATGTTTGGTGACAGACCTGCTCTTTGTATGGCGCAAGTCTTTTGTTGTTTATTGGGACAGATTTGGTCTACGTTTGGTGCCAATCGGCTGCCGCTTTGCGATAAACAGATCTGTCCTCAATTTGTTGTGTCAATCTGACGTCGTAAAGTTGTTGTCAGATTTGCTCTGGTGTTGTCGTCAATTTGACTGCGGAATATGTTGTTAAGATTTCGTTCATATGGAGAGCAATTGCGGACACAGTAGGCCATGGCTTTGGCATTATCGTTTTGCTGGCATTTGTTTCCCTTTTGGCAACATCCCACAACCAAAATGTTTGCTGGGTAAGTATATGGAACTGGAGCCATGCCGTACGTCATAGTTAACAATCGATAAGATTGGATCGAACGATCGTTTTGAGATCACCAAAAAATTCGTGAGAAGTCGACGTTATCCCAACGTGAACGCGGATTTGTCGAAACATCTTCTCAATATCTCGGCCATGTATACATGACGAAACTATCTACATCGAAATATACTATATCGTCAGCAAAGTAGGATCGACGTGTAATCGTGTTGTAATTTTGGCTCTTAACGTGTCGTGCTGCTACCTTCGCGTAGGGCAGGATGATGCGGGATATACACTCTTAGCATGTGTCGCTAAAAATTGGAGGTGCGCGTTGAAATAAAAACCCTACGTAACTTACGGTACTTATGTCCCTACGTAATTACGAGGGACATAAGTACCATCAAAAATAGAAGGAAAGATGGTACCTCGAAGTC
This sequence comes from Temnothorax rugatulus, assembly GCA_035220575.1. Lineage (NCBI taxonomy): Eukaryota > Metazoa > Arthropoda > Insecta > Hymenoptera > Formicidae > Temnothorax > Temnothorax rugatulus. The sequence goes on from JASTWL010001025.1 coordinate 42,928, forward strand.
AGGAAGTACATTATGCGGTAGGCATATATGTACCTCCAATTTTTGATGATACATGCTTACCGCATAATGTACTTCCTGACTTCGAGGTACCATCTTCCCTTCTATTTTTTATGGTACTTATGTCCCTCGTTATTACGTAGAGTTTTTATTTCAACGTGTACCTTCAATTTTTGGCGACACATGCTTAAGAGTGTACCTGCATTACTTGTTTCTTCCAGTTTTTTTTTCAAATACGGATGCATGTTTTGTCAGTAGATGACCACAATATACACACAAAATAAACGATTCTGCTGCTGCTGCTGCTGCTGTATCACTGGCGAATTTGCGAATGTATTCCATGCATTCGCACTGTGACTCTCGGCACGCACCGCAAAATACTCCGCGAATGTCACTGCTTGTGAATATATTCATATTCATGTTAGTTGCGTAAATAATATAATAGTCGTATAAAACGGTCTAAGAATCCTTTGCTTGAGCAACGATATGACACGTCCGCGCGGTCCGCGTCGATGCCACCTAGTGGCTAAGTGGCTATGCCACTGCTATTCGCGAATGTCTTTTGTTCAACAAATGTCACGATCATGGTTGGCGCCGAGTACCTCGTATACCTAATTACCTACGTATACGAGGTACGTATGTAGGAAGTACATTTGTACGAGGTACATATATGTACGTACGAGGTACGTATGTACGGGGTACATACGGGAAGCCCCCTAAAAAACTGTACCTCCTAAAACTGTACCTCCTAAAAAATTGTATCGTGAATTTATAAGTGCGGTACCTCCAATCGGTACCTCCTCCTTTATCAGTGCCTCGTGTATTCCGTACCTCGTGCTACTGTACCGGGAAAAGTATCTGCTAGCAGCATGTGACTCGAAATGTCATTTCCATTTAGAAATTGGTACCTCGAATTTGGAGATACTACGCGGTACATGCTTAAGAGTGTACATGTATAATTTTAACTGGGACGAAGAGATCACGCACGACATAAAACAATTCAGGAAATCTCATGCAATAATTAGTTTCAAATAATAATAAATAGCCGAATAGTGATAATGGAATAATAATTGCGTATATATTTATGAATTTGTCGCATAATAATTATTCATTATTCAAATAATTAATATGTAATTAAAAATTCTAATCGACTTGACTGTCTATCATCGTCATAACAATACGTCCATTGATTTTGGTCTTTCTAAATCAATGTAATTTTGATGCTTTCATATAAGTATCCTATTCAAATATATAAATAATTTAATTTTAATTGCAAAAAAATATTACCTCAGTCAGGGTTCAAACCTAAGAACCTCCCCCATTCCGTATAATTAATATGTCCTTGTATTTCTTTTCTCTCCCCTTATATTTCCGGACAATTCTTCCTGGTTTAACCTTTTTTCTGCAACATGATCCTTATTGCAAACAATTAGAGCTGTCAAGCTGATGGCTCCGAAACGTTGCCGGTTTTCCTTCAAGAACCAACAGACATAATGCACAAATATCTAGGCGCAACGTGTTCAGCTACTATTTCACTCGGACGCGACAGATTATTATCGGAAACTGGCTCCATATGACCGGTCGCTTTGTATTTGCTTAAAAAATCTGTATGTTGTTTGGCGAGATCTGAGTTCTCATGTAATCTGTATTCTAACTTTGAATATAGAAGCTCGGCTGTAAAAAAAATTCAATACCGAGCGACGGGTCGGTGACCATAATACATATAGCGGCCGTCGATGGTTTATAATCTATAACCGAGAAGAGGAGGGAACTTCTTCAATCTCCTACAAGAAGACCATCAATAGATGGATCCAATACATAATTTAATAAATGTACGGTTCTATAACTAAATCAGTAAGTAAGGGTGGAGATAATATCCAATCTAGGCTCCATTCCAGAACGCTTTTAGCGTTCGAGCTATCTCCGCCGTTCTATCTTTTACTTACAGAAAGTTGAGCAAGGACAGAGCACATTTATTGCGCTAAAAGCGTAGTTCGGAAACGCAGCCCTAAGGTAATGAATTGGAGTCCCGATCGGACCTTGTTTCATATCATGCATTAATAATAATCCATATAAGTCCAATGAGCGAGATGGATCGGATGACCATCGAACGGATCAGGATCCGCAAGAGATAAATAACGTAAATGACGCCAAGAATATATACCCAATAAACACTGGTATGGTATGATATACGTATCAATGGTTTAGAATTGGTATAGATATAAATAATAAACGATTCTTATTATACCATATAATAATATACGTTAAGGAGCTATAATAAATATACATTTTTTAAATGTTTCTAATAAACACTCACCGATATAAATGTCATATGATATACATATCCGTAGTTTAGAATTTATTCGTAATTTGCAATATTTTGAAAGCCAGTTCGGCTTTCCTGAAGGAACCATTAATACAGTAGATACACAATGTTGTTTAACAAAAAAATATTTGTTGCATCCTTCTCCACCACTATTTAAATTTTTGGCACGGACTTTTGAATCCTGTATGCATCTGTTGCACATTCTATTACGGGCTTCATATCTTTTTTAACAGCAGATTTATGTTATCACTACTGCCACTACTGAAAATCTGTAGTTTATGTCACTATACTATTTTTGAATCTAAAGATACGCTCACAACGGATGTAACAATATATATCTATTTTACATCTTATTTTTCTCAGACCAACAATATAAAATATAAAATAAAGAAATAAAATAATATGAATAAAGCAAAAATATATATGTATATATAAAAGGAGGAAGATACGGAAAACGAATATTAGATACATTCAAAGCATATCAAATATCAAAGTTAATAAGCACCCAGGAAAAAATGGAAGAGATCTGAACAGACTTGAGCAGATCTCATCAGATCCGATCCACTCAGATCTGATTTGATCAAAATATTGGCCCTATCTGATCAGATCCAATCAGACATGAGTAGATCTGATTCGATCCTAGCGGACAGAGTCAGATATGTAACGAGAATAATCTATTATATCTGCTCAGATCCAATCAGACATAAGTAGATCTGATCCGATCCGGTGTCCATCCACTGCAGAAAATTGTTGTTAATTTTTAAATGTTATTTTTTAAATGTGCCATTTTATTATAAAAGTGGACTCCACAATACAAAAGTTGTGCCGTTCCACGATTTACATAACTTGGCGCAACTTAGCACGACACTGCCGTGTCTGATACCGTTCTTATACCACTGTTCATCAAATTTTAAATACGAGAATCAGATTCCGTCGGATGCCATCTATCGCATACTTTGAGATGCAACATTATGATCTGATCATATATAATCTTATATGACTATATAAGTTTATATGTGATTATATTATTTTATCAGTTAAATTATAAGGTATGTTTGCAAAATAATTTAAAAGATTTATGTTTTATATATACATATATACATTAATCTTTTATATTTACCTATTATTAATTAATTTTGCATGGTACTTTTTTAATGGAATATTTATAATAAATTCTAAATATGGTGTCGAAATTAACAATTATTATCAAATTGGCAGAGACTATATTTATTATATATGTTAATGTTTCAAAATTGAGAAAACTATTTTTAATATAAAAATCAATTGATTTTTTGACTAAAAATCATTTAAGCTTCCCCTTTACAGAGTTAATATTATATTTGATATAATGTCCAACATTGGGTGTAAAAATTAATAATGGACGATTTGAGAATGAAATTTTTATAAGTTTCTATACTGACGAGATCTGCTCAGGTCCGGCAAGATCGGAAGAGATCTGATTGGATCAGCAACACAACTTTGTAAGCCAAGATTGGTCTTATCTGGTGAGATCAAGATATGTCTGACTAGGTCTGCTCAGATCCGGCAAGATCGGAAGAGATCTGATTGAATCAGCAACACAACTTTGTAAGCCAAGATTGGTCTTATCTGGTAATATCAAGATATGTCTGACTAGGTCTGCTCAGATCCGGCAAGATCGGAAGAGATCTGATTGGATCAGCAACACAACTTTGTAACCCAAGATTGGTCTTATCTGGTGAGATCAAGATATGTCTGGCTAGGTCTGCTCAGATCCGACAAGATCTGAGGCGTAATGTCTGCTCGTACTTCAGGAGATCTGAAGCAATCAGATAATGTCCGATTAGATCGGAAGAGATCCGATTGGATCTGCGATTCAATATCGAACAGCAACAATGATCAGATCTGGTGAGATCGGATTACAGTTCAGCATATCTGGCTGCATGTGATCAGATATGGCCATGCAGATCTGGCGAGATAAAATTGTATCCAATCAGATCTGACTTTACTTGAATTTCAGATCTCGTTGTATCTCATTTTATCAAATCAGACATGGTCAGATCTCCTCCATTTTTTCCCGGGCAGAGACCGGATTGCGGTGCCGTTTTCCTCACTCCAAGCGCGCGCTAGTGGCCGAGCGCCGCGGGCCGTGAGAAACAGCAGGGGAGCGGTGGGCTATTTGTCTACGGAGGCCTATGTGTCCACAATACTGATATCTGAGGTTTTAAGAGACACTGCGTCTCTACCATTGTAACAAATAGTTGGAAATGCTCAACGTAAGAGATTTAAAAGTTATTTGTTTTCTTGCAATGCTTCTCGCAGACGCTATATACGTTAAAAGAAAAACGAAAACAATTATTCATATTTTTCGACGGTCGAAAAATTTGCTGTACAGTAATTTAACTCAAATTAAGATAACTAATTCATAATATTATCAATTAATATATAGCTATCAAGTATGAGAAGCGTCAAATCTTAATTCCGCATAATTTAAAATTTGCAACATGTTTCAGACTGAAAAACGTGGTCGGGGCTATCTGTTCTATTTTTGATGGGGCAATGTGTCCTCAATTCAATGACGGATTGTTCTTTTATAAATAGATAATGGTGCGTAACTACAAAAGAAAGACTTTCGTTAAGACGGATAAGGTAGTCTACCCAATAAAATTATACTTTTGTTAGAGCGATTAAAAGAATAAAAATTGAGCGAGAATCTTTTCGCAAAAACAACGTTAGACTTCGAAATAAATGTTCGGGCTCTCACTCACTACTTGTAAAAAAGTGACGAACAGCTACTTGATCCTGCATGCGATTCAAGAATCGTCACCAAATTTTTATTAAAAAAAAATACACGTCAAGTTAAATATATGAGTTTGTCTTAAATTATTGAGTATTTTTTTATTTCAAACGCTACTGAGGATAAAATAAAGGCCCCAAATACAAAGAAAAGATTAAAGAATTAAGGGGACAAAAAAAACTCATTACATTGATTTTGCATCGGACTCAAAATCAGTTTGATGCCACCGTATATAAGGAAAAGTCAGCTCCACGTAGAAATTCTGTCAGAAAATCTACACAAAGTGCCTACTACTGCTCTGACACCAACGACTAGGCAGTTCTTTCAATATTATATATTAATAATAAATAATATTATAAATAAATGTAAAAATTAATATAAATAATGTGTTTTTACTATGTAAACAAATAGTCCCGCATATGGGGCCATCTGTCTACGCTTAACTTGCATACTAAAAAATTTACCTCTTTAAAATGGTAAAAGATTAACGATTCTAATTATGTTTTCTTTTAATAACAAGGTTGAAAGATTATACCATTAAAATTTTAGCCAAATATCTTTATTAGTTTTTAGTAAACTTGAAAAAAGCGTAAAGTGTGGACACATAGTCCCCCGGTCTCCTTACGGTCTACCGCGTAGAGTACAAAAATATTTATAATTATATAAGTAAATAAATTTATTTATTTATTTATTTATTAAAATATAAAATGTTTGTACTGTACGCGACGGTGCTACGTTACACCGCCAAACCGGCGCGACGGTGTTCCTTTTGTTACGTTACATCGCTAGACCGGCCGCGGCGCAACGTAGACGGCACTGCTTCTCACGGCGCTCGGCCGTTAGCATACGCTTAAAATGGAAAAAACGGCGATCCGGTTTCTGCTAATAACCATCAGAACTTCATATTTGATTTTAAACAGCAAGGTTGGATTTCAATTCCAGTCGAAATTGAAAGGGTGTTTCGGCGACGTAGCGGAAACCGTTTATTATCCACAGATTTCCCAAAGACTTGCCTAAAAAATATTATTATTTTATATTTTCTAATTGTCACAATTAAAAAAGGAAAGCGGCACTGCAAGCACATCTTTTGTCCTTCAGATCTTGTCGGAAGTTCTCCAATGCCAATGGCAATGTTCAGTCTATTATACGGTCTATGATATTCTCAACTATACTTTTCCTTTCCTGCTCGCTCTGCTCCGCGTTCACGATCGATACTTCATATGTATGCGTGGGATATACACACGCACGTGACAGCCGCGAGGGATGCTGCCCCTGCCGTATGAAGCGCACATTGAAATGAATTAAATAAGAAGTGCTGTATCTGATGATAAAAGTATATTTTAAAAACGTCAAACTTTACGCATAGTTCGGGTGATTACATATGGACATGGACATGAATAATAAACTCCATAGATCGAACATCAACAAAGCACTGTTTTGCTCGACATGGCAAATCCGCAAAAATAAGCTTTTCGCAAGAGTTATGTTTATTACAACAGTTTTTTTTTTTTGGTATGTATTTATCTCGCTTCTAAAAATATAACCATTATTTAGTTAACAAGTAAGAAATAATTATACAATTATTCCGCCGCTAACGTTGGTAGAAATATCGTGTAATTTGACGGTCGCGTTTGTGTTGAATTTCAAGAATCAATTTTCCGTGAAACAAAAATATGAGAGGCATTACATTCGATCTCTTTGATTTTTTAAACACTGCGCGACCATCCGTGGTTTCCCTTGTATGCTGAGTAAAATTTTGATGGACATTATTTGAAACGCAATATAAATTCCGAAATTCAAATATTTCCTAAAGTAAACTTTTACTTTGTCCGACTGTAATAAACATGCGAAGCATGAATAATATACAGTCCAATTTTTTGAAGATACTTGTGAATTACATATATCACATATTTTTTTTGCGAATTCCTCCTTTTATACTTGCGTATTTGTGAAATATGCAGTATATGCTATAAATATGTTGTAAATAGTACGTACGCACACATCCACTTCTTAGCAAATTATTAAAAGTAAGGTTTAACTTTAATCATGCATCTCCATTAGGCTCTTTTAGAAGATTAATATATTCGTGTATATATATCATCTTATTATATATTATTTAATAATATATGTGATTTTAGAAAATTAGACTTTTAGGATTAAATTATCTAAATATTAGAGTTCATAGGAATTAGTTCGTCGATAAGCTCACTCAAAACAAAAAACGAAATAAATTAAATGCAAAGAGGAGAGACGAAAAATATTAAAGGAAAATGTCATTATATCGTCATTAAAATATTTCGCGGATCCGCGCGACCGAATCTCTCTCCGTGCTCCATGCTCCGTGCTCCATGCTCCTATAAGTCGACTCATGCCGGCTATAATTATTTCAAATCTATGTTTCGGCTATTGTTCCTGACCTCGCAAAATCTATTTACTTTCTCTATATCTATGTATTTACCAACTCGTCCTTCATTCCAGCACTGAGAGAAATTTCTAGTGACGCTATCCAGAATTCAGACTCGGTTTACCAAACAGTATAGTGAATAATCGTGTAACAAGACATCTAGTTAATAATACCAAACTATCTGGTAAGCGCATTGTCTGATTAGAATTACAGCAATGTTTAGATATGTTTACCAAACTGTCTAGTATAACGTACGATTCATTTGATGAGCGTTACAAATAGAGGTATAGAGTAGTATTAGACTTTTTACTAAACAATCTGGTATCAATCATTGTCTTCTTAGTGAACGCATTTATTCAGTATAGTATCTACGTCCTGTTTATCTATCGCTTTAATGATACTATTGTTTCATTTAAACAATATCAATGCTTCATAAAAAATGTCTTAAACATTTATTTATTATTTATTTATTTATATATGTGGTAGTCGGTTGCCTGCCACATACATAAAGAAATAAATAATAAATAATTGTCATATCTCCATCACTCGAGTGACCGGTGTGATGGATTCCAATGATGTGTGCGAGTGATAGACGCTTTCGCCGTGGGGTCTTATATACGGTCTCTGGTCGAATTTGACTTACGAGTTTAGCAGCCGCCTAGCGGTGAAAACGCTTATCACATTTATTGTAACCAAATAATATATTACCACACGTCTAGAGAAGATTACCAAACTGTCTAGATACCTATGACTAAATGTCTCTGTATCGACTACTATGACGCGTTAAGGCGCCGTTATCAGAATTTTGGATGTATGAACCACATATCGCATACAAGTTCACTATGCTACGTCTCACAAAACGAGTATAGTTTTAATCACCAAAAAATTTCTCTCAGTGAGCGTATCCGACTACAAGTTAAATATTTTCAGTCTAAAAATCGTAATTTTTAATCTATAAGGGTCCTGTTCTGTAAACGTTAATGACATCATTACGTGCTTTGCGCAGATATAATATTGTTTCGTATTGCTCATATTTATTACGGCTCGAGCGTATGTATAATAGCGCGATCATTGTATCGAGTCATACATCGTTAAGAACGATTATTTGAAAGCGATCGTGAGATTCGTCAATTCCCAGAATCTCAGGTGTCGCTCACCGACGATTCATCGGTTATTATCCTTCTTCGAATCGGAGGATCACTCGCTCTCAATCCTACTATCGCCTCTAACACACAGTTAATACGAAACATTGCTCGCGAGTTCGAGTAGACAATAAACGAGAATTATACAGAAAAATAATTTAAGAAGATTTCGAATTATTGAGACGCTACACCCTGCCCGCTTTCCACGTGAGCGTGACCACATTATAATTAACCAGTAGGCCTACTGTGCCTCGCCTTGTGTCGACCGTGGAGCTACCCGGGACTTACACGTAAAGAGAACTTAACAATTTTGGTCCTTCGAGCCGGATCCTTTGCAGGATTAATCCATTTAACACTGAGCATCGCCTCTTCATTGTATTCTTTATTGCGGAGATCAATCATTTTACACACAAACTATGACATATATATTACAAATTCAAGCAAATTGACCGAACACGTTTTTTTATATCGCCTTTTTTCATTTTTTTACATTTTTTTATTATCAATAAACTTTTATTATAAACATTTTTCTCTATCTCTATAGTTTATAAAGTTATACGCCAAAAAGTGAATGCGTATTTTCTATGCAATATATCAAAGTTACTTGAAAGGCAAATACAAAAATATATAATAAACATCTGCAACTAATTTGTTTCAGGTAAAAAAATTCGCAAAAACTTATTTTCATCAAGATTCAGACACTTTGTTAACCATTATAAACATGATAAAAAGCCATAAAAAGAATATTAAACAGTCCGTAGATACTTTTACAAAGCATTTAGGGAAAAATTAATCTCAAGTAACCAATTGATTCGATCAATCAAAAATACCAAATGTGATGCACAACCCACAATTACCTACATAAATTTTCAATGTAATACTAATTTTATTTATTAATATCGTTTTTGAATAATTTTTTATTCATTTTGGATCATTTCCAATACTTGTCAATATTTTTATAATATATAGATAGTATTTATTAATAGTCTGGAAGCTATTGATAAAATCTTCTATGACATATTAAGGTAGTTCGATGATGAAACAACTTTTGCCAAAAGTGATATGTTTTATTTTTTATATCGAAAGAAGGAACTCTCCTGAATCGATTAAGCCAGAAAAAAGATAATTCACCGTCCCGTTCTCAAGATATTTAATTTCAAAATTCGGTGATTTTTATTATTTTAACATTGGTCTAATAGAAAAAATAGGTATTTTCCTATAAATAACACGAGTTTGCGAAAAATCTTTTGCCAAAAATGTCCGACCAATATATATCGATGGATAGAGGACACTGTCAGAAAGCCTATAGTTGAAGATGAACACGATCCACCGTACAGATTTTTTTAAATTAATAATTAAAGTTGAAAACTAGTCAAGCGACGCGTTAACACACACTTTATTTTAATCTATTTCAGGCAAAATATTATTCTACAACGTAAACATTACTTACTAATGGTCTTTTTACGTCGTTACGAAGCTTTGCGATGCGTTATTCTATTTTTTTATAATCATATAAATAAAAAAATCATAAACATTGTTTTGACTTCGGCCTTTCATCATCGAACTACCTTAATGTCCTATAATTGACATACTATTTATATGTAGGGGAGACCGGGGCTAAACCGCCAGTTTTTTTTCGGTGCCGATTTTTAACAACAAAATAAATAATTTTAGTTAAATGTGGTATACTACTGTAAAGAGTGAACCTTTAGCTACAAAATTTATATAGGAAATTTTTATCTATGTTGCTTTGTTTAACCGGTATAGAGCAAAAACGACAACGGTGGAAAAATTGAAATCTCAAAAATGCCGGGGTTGAACCGCCACCCCCCCGGGGCTAATCCGCCACACTGCATTTTCAATACATATACGTACATCTAATCCTGAAAAATGATAGGATACATTTTAATAATTGTTTTTTAAGAGAAAAATATAAAAATTTATTAAAAATTTTTATGCGAAACATTTTTTTTACTTATTCCATAAAACAATTTAGGCACGTGAATACAGATCCTGACAAGCGCACGCATGTGTTGTGTCTACGCTCGCACGCAATGCACTGTTTCCCATATGCTCTGTTTATTGTCAACTTCTCTGAGCACACGCAGCACGTATTATTCAAGTCTTCGTCAGAATCGGACCGCTGCTGCTTCCTTGATTTCGATTTACGCCCACTGCTCGTCGAAGGCTGCGGTTCTGTTTGTGTGGCATTTTTTTCAAGTCGTTCAACGTGGTTCTCCGGACATCGAATTGTTTTGCGGCTGCGTAAAGCACTCATTTTATCTTTTCTCACCGCAAGAACTGCCTTCTTGAGTTGCTCCTTGTCGACGGGAGTCGTTTTGCGACGAAACGTGCGTACCATTTTCCTCCTATACAAACTGACGCACGTGCAAGGGAAGACAGAATCACGCTCGAGGGAAACCTAACCTGAAATCGCCGTGAGCTGAAGTCGTGCGCCCGGCACGCCACAGTGACGAGACTGGCGGACCAGCCCCGGGTGCTTACTGGCGGATAAGCCCCAAACATAAGTTTCAGGTTTGATCGCCCACGAAATATTAGACATCAACGATAATGAAAAAACTACACTGGATTCGTGTTCAGCATGCATTACTCTTTATAATCACTTACTTTGAGATTCGGTGATACAATAATATTCAAGATATTACAAAATTTCCACGCGCAGAAAATTTCACTTTCACCTTCCGAAAACACGTTTGCCCTCGTAAAAATCATAACACGGCAGGTAACCTGCCGAAACTTTGTTGGTCACATGGGTACCATAAGCAGCGTTTACAATGTTAATAGCGAGTTCGCACAATATACAGGTTCCGAGATATTTGATTTGGCGGTTCAACCCCGTTGGCGGTTTAGCCCCGGTCTCCCCTATAGTATTAGGTTTCATGTTGCTTGATATTTTTCATAAAATATCTTTTGTTTCTTCTGTAAGAAAGAAATGATCGTTACACAAGTCCAGTTTTGTTATCAAAGAAACTTGCAAAAATTTTTTTTATCGAACGCAAAAAATTAGTTTTATCGAACGCAAGATCATTAGCTGTAACAAATAATAAGTCTACGTTACTATTGTGACTTTACAACTATCATGTTTATGTATAAAGTACATTTATAATGCAAAAGTAATGTAAAATCTGCTGTAAATATCACATTCTTGCGTCAACAGTATAAATTATTCTCAAACGAGCACTGATAAGTATTAAAAGTACAACATGTAGAAAATGCAAATTTTAAAAATTAAATATTTATTAACCATTGTTAGCGTATACATAAGAATATTTAAGTCGCTTGTAAAATACTGCCTACACTGTTACAAGTTAAAGGATGAAAATTAAACCAATACCTTGTGTGTTAAATAACATTTTGTTATTTTTAACTACCACGTATGTCGAGATTTATTACTTTAACACAAAACAGTATTATTTTGACTCGATTGGTTAATTTAGTTAAATTAACGACATATTGAGTAAGAGCAGTGGCGACCTATAGGAATTGTTAAAAATGATTCAAATTGAGTATAATTTGACATTACGAATTTAACAGTATAGACAGCACACGTGTCTAAAAGACGTCGTAAAGATGCTTTAAGACTTTTGTTTAGACACATATGTGTAAATGACTGTCCAGGTATCCAGCTTAAGCTTTAAAATTTTACAAAGACGTTAATGAGGCGAAGGCAAGTTTATATAAATGGATAATATATACTATGTTTCAAGATATTTTCATATGAATTTTAATTGTTATTAAAATAAGATGTATATTCATTATTTATATTTTTGTTAGTTATACGCGTTTGCATTACTTCTTTTGAATTAAATATTATTGCGATATCGAAGTTTTTAACTATGATATACAATTTTATCCGTAATATATCGCACAAGACACTATAAAGTTGAACGTGATTCAATATATTTCGCCTCTAATTACACCTGGTTCGGTCTTTGTATTATAATGTAACTACTATTTCTCGTATAGAAATGACAACGAGAGAGAGAGACAACAATATTTATAAAATAAATCCTTTGCTTTTAATATAATTACGAATCTATGGCTACGGTCAACGTGACGCTACAAATGCTTTGGAACGTTCTTCTTCTCCTTCTTTCTTCATTGAAAGAAAAGAGAAGAGGAATGCTTCGAAGCATTTGTAGCGTCACGTTGACCGTAGCCTATATTACCTGATCACCTGATCACTTAAAAATCTTTCGACATGTATACTTCATAGTTACTAATCGATATAAATTGTATCTTATATGCATTTTATGTGAATTATCTTACATTATAAAATATGTTTCAAGCAGCCAAGATCTCTCAGATGCAGCAATATATCAGCAAGTATTGTACATACTTCGTTTCCGCCGACATATTTATGCTTCTTTACACATCCTAACGAGCCTAGACTAATTGCGTCTTGTACTAACGTTTTCTGATTTGAAATATCCCAATATTATCGGTAAAAAATAGGATGCGACAATAAAACCGAAGAGAGCGCCCTCCTAAAATCGTCCAACAGAGCGTTATATGAATATTTCTCAATGTCTTGAACACCAGCGTCCAGCAAATACTCCATCAGCGCGTCGTGATAAGCCCGCATGATGTCGAAAAATTTCTCTCGTATCTCTTCATTCGAGCAACAGTTGCAGAGATACGTGGAGAGATCGACGACGGGCGTCGAATATCTAATAAGCGCGAAATCGATCAGCATCGCGCGATATCCACGTCCACCCTCATCCGCCTTGAAGAGAATGTTGCTCAATAGAAAGTCGCCGTGGCACATCGTGGCCAGAGGTTCAAGCGGCTTTATTATCTTCATCATCACTTCGTCAAACGCGTTCGTAAGGAAGGCTTCCATCCTGTCGCAGAAAGCTGCATCGTGGCCTTGTCTGCGGAGATATTCCAGCGATCGCGTCGCGGTGCATATTGAAAGCAACTTCAAACGCGTTTCCTACTTTCACGTATCTAGACTCTTGCAGTCGCGCCACGACGTCGAAGAACTTTTCCCGCTGCAGTTCCTTCATGACGTACCCTTTACCGTGAAATCGTCCTAACTCGCGCATCGCCGCCAACGTGTACTCGAAAGGAGCGTTGTGCGGGTACAAACAAGAATGATATCCTCGTTCATTAACGTTCTCCAGGGCGATCACGAAATCGGTGGGCGACCGTTTTTCGGCGTAGTAACATCTTGCGTAAAAATGCCTTTCGTTCGGTTGGACGTACGTTCGATAGAACAGAATCTCGTTGTCAAATTGAAGATCGATGCAACCTATGTAGACGAAGTTCTTCATGGGTCTCTTTATCACCATAGACAATTCCTCGTTCTGATCGTTTGCTTTATTCTTAAACTGCAGGCGTACGTAATACATGGTTGTCATTATAAAGTTGATAGATTTGGAGATTTCGTATCGAACTTTGTCAACGCCCAATCCAAGATTCTCGATAATCCTCGCCATCACCTGGTCCAGCCATCTCTGAGAATCTTCGACGTGGGAATCGTGGGACATTTTCTTCGAATATGCGATTCGTGTAAATTAATGATAAAATTTGGATTGTTGATCTAGGAGAGCTTGTTGCCTCGACAGCTCGAACTGTACTAACATATAGTGGTTTCCCGTGAAAACCATTAATCGGTTTGCTTCGCTAGATTTGCTTTTCTGCTGCCGCGTGCATACCTGACGCGAGGCACGATCGTATTTTTAGACGACCAGCTAGTTTTGTCTTATAAATAAGCATAAAATCGATATGAAGAGTGGGAGACTGACAATGCATATCACACAATGTTACAAAAATAATCGAGCCATATATATCAGTACAATATGCAAATACAATGTCAAAAGATAGTGCACGTGCCTATTATCAGCTGTTCACTATACATATTCAAAATACTATGACGGACTGTGGCGATGAAGTCACGAGCATGCGTTAAATGCTTGAAATCGTCTCCGTAAAACGACTGACAAAAACCATCGATTGAACCATCCATTTATTTTTTGACTGGTTTAAATCACAATTGCGTTAATATTTATCATTTTTTAATTAACTGTTAATATGTCTATTTATGGTTTAGGAACACGTAGTATAATGATAATTAACAATTAAATTAATATAATATATAAAATAATAATATTTTGCAGTATAATCATAGCAACTTATAATCATTATCACAGAGCTAATTGATAGTATTCCGCACATTTTTCTATTTTTAAATAAAAAAAAAAAAACGATTGTTCCGTTCATAAACGGAAAACAACGAAATTCGTACATCTCTAGTGTTAGCTCACTCAAGACAAAAAACGAAATAAAGGCTGTACTCTCGAATGAACCACCCTTCCGATTGAGATGGGGTTTTGCGCGCAGGTGATTTTGTCACGATATCTAGAGATTATTTATCGATGTCCTATCTTTTGGTTTTTTAATAGTTTTCTAGATTTTAGCCTGACAATCGTAAATAAAGCGTGCGGCGCTCTACCTCAAGTACGAGGTATTTGTAACGTATTCCGCATATAAATGTTTAATTATTTTTAAAAATTAAAATATTTTAATAACAATTTAGCGGAAGGTACGATTTTAACATATTTCTTCTATAGAGATGCTCTTGCGAGGCATATAGTGCATTTGACGCGCGCGATCGGCGCGGCGGCTCGACCGTCGAGCCTCGGCGGGCGGCGAATATTGGCGGAACGGGCGGAAGTGGCGGAACCCACTGCATCCATGCACATGTTATGGTCAAAGCCCGAAACGCGGCATTTCTAGGATTGACTGATCAATTCGGGCGGAATGTCCAAGCGTCTTGATTAAAGCAGTTTCTATGTTTTTTTTATACGGGGGAGGTGCTCCGCCTATTTGTGTACTGTCTACACACATATGAGCAATAAAATTACTACAATAAACTTTGACCAAGACGCTTGGCCATTCGTCGGCAGAATTGATTAAGGTTATCCAGACAAACTTGCATAGGTGCATAAGCATATGCATAAAGAAATGGAT
>JASTWL010001026.1:0-58555 GCA_035220575.1 Temnothorax rugatulus
TTCCTAATAATAAAAATCGAAGAGTATATATAATTTGATTTAAAAATAATGCAACGAATATATCCCTAACAATATATTACATAATAACATGAAAAGTGGTAATATAAGTACAAAGCTTTTTTTTCGCAAACGTGTCGAATATGTTTGCCTCTAATAACGCAAATCCCATCTGTTTACGAGCGATAACTTTTCGTTACATAAAAAGTATTTCTTGTGTATGGAATGGTATGTGAATCAGTAATCAGAAGAAAGTGAAACATCCATCGTGTTTGTAATTTCTATAAGTAAAACATTCCGTCTACAGATATTTGTTTGTTTTCAACCGACTGGGTATGCCGGTAGGCCTCGCTTCGTCGTTTCAGTTTCGAGTTTCGAGACGCTGCTTGTTTACCAACACGTGGCGAAGGTAGCGCACACATGGAAAGGGAGCCGTGTACGTGAGCGCTTCGAGCGCACACGTACATGGCTCCTTCCATGTGTGCACTAGTCGAGCAGCAAGCTCAGTTGTGTAGCGACCGGCGCGACGGAGGTTCGCGCCTCGTGGGATTCGCGGCGTTATAAACGAGAATGGTGCTTTCATGAAGAATAACTCTGTCGCGGACGAGTCGTGTGACGTGCGGTGTACGATTGTAAAGCGCGAATTGTCGCGTGTCGTTGATCGCTCTCTCCCCCGCCCTTCCCCGCGAGGCGCTCCCCGCGGATCGATCGCGAGATAAATCTCGCTGCGCCGTCCGCCGGTGCCCCCATCCCGGCCGCGGCGAGCGACCGCCACGTCGTGGATCGCGCGCGCCGCGTCGCGATCCGCAGCGATCCGTGCCATCGCGTTGCGTCGACGCGCTGTGATATCACGGCGATCAATAGCCGCGATCGATATCGAGATTCTCGCGCCGTGCTTCCGCGAGTGCACGCGTACATCATCCGGATTTTCGAATACCGTGTCGCGGTACGTGCGCGCGTGGAAAAACTTTTATTATACGACTACCGGACTACCGAAGTCGCGCCATAAACGCGAGCGACGAGGATCGGATTAACCGAGAGGAAGCGATAAGCACCATGTCGCGCCGACCATACACAAGGAAAGGAAGCGTATATAATATATAAGTATTTCCTTTCCATATAAAATGTAGCATATACATATATACATACATTTACATAACATTACAAAATATTTATTTTTTTTTCTTATAGCAAGAAGCGAAGGTGCTGATGCGACGGCGACGGTATCATCGCCGTCGCCGTCAATATCAGTAAACGTGCCGACGGCGACGGCGACGATGCCATCGGCAACAACATCGGCAGGAGTGCCGTCGGCGACAACGTCGGCACGGATGCCGGCAGCGACGGCGATGATGCCGTCAGCGTCAACGTCGGCGACAACATCGACCAGGCTACCGATAGCGACGGCGATGATCCCGCCAGCGTCAACATCGATGCCGACAGCGACGGTGAATCATCAGCAGCGTCGACGTCACAACGAACGCACTGCGCAAGGTAAGAGCCTGTTCACACGAAGCGTTTCTGTCGCGGTGAACAGGCTGTAAGTGTATTCGTTCGCCGGGTTTTCCGCGCGCCGGTTTATCCAGTCACTTATTTGCATGTTCGTCCATTCGTTCTTAAATTTGTTCATTCGTTCGTTCGTTTGCTCACGCATACCCTTATACATATAAATATAAAATATACGCACACGTACGCATGCACGTACGCGTATATTTTATATTTATATATACATAAGGGTACAACTTCATTTGTCGTGCGACAAATTTTTCAAGTATGTTGATTAATTGTAAGATAGAAAAGTTCTCGAGCCTGTTGTGTAGAAATGTTCGATCGCCCGTTCATCCGGTCGCCTGTTTTCCCATTTATTCGCCGAGTTATCCGCGCGCCCGTTTATCCAGTCACTTATTTGCATGTTCGTCCATTCGTTCTTAGATTTTTCATTCGTTCGTTCGTTCGTTTGCTCACGCATACCCTTATACATATAAATATAAAATATACGCACACGTACGCATGCACGTACGCGTATATTTTATATTTATATACATAAGGGTACAACTTCATTTGTCGTGCGACAAATTTTTCAAGTATGTTGATTAATTGTAAGATAGAAAAGTTCTCGAGCCTGTTGTGTAGAAATGTTGTACTTTGTAGCCAATCAATATGCTTAAAAAATTTGTCGTACGACAAATGAAATATTACTCTAAAATTATATTTTTCAGTATGTGAATCACGCGGTGCGTCGAGCGGTCCAGAAGGAGCGGAGGGGACGAAACATGGCGAGGTACGATGCGTCAGCGTATACTCCGTCGGCGCACGTGTCGCGCGCACCTGCAGCCTACACACCCCCGCCGCCACTAGCATATGTACCGCCGCAACCAGCGTATGCAAACCAGCGTAACCGCCGCAACCAGCGTATGCACCGCCGCAACAACCAGCGTATGCACCGCCGCAACCAGCGTATGCACCGCCGCAACCAGCGTATGCACCGCCGCCGCTAGCGTATGCACCGCCGCCGCCGCAACCAGCGTATGCACCGCCGCCGCCTCAACCAGCGTATACACCGTCGCCTCTGCCTACATTGTACACCCCGCCTGCGTACACGTCGCCTGCGTACACGCAGGCAGCGTATACGGCGCCAGCGTACACGCCGCCGGGATACCCGACACTCCCGGCAGAACATGCGTCATATGTAGCGGAAGTGTACCACCCCTACATGTAAAGGACGTAATCTGTGCCTTTTCTTGCAGCCGCAGTGCCGTTTTTCTTTCCAATCTTTTTTTCTCGTTCTAGTTTTGATGTACGTTGCGCGGTAAAACTTTTTTCTATAGTCAGTCCCGGTTTTAATAGTCAGTTTTATATTCTGCAATGTGCACATTTTTTTGTACACAATGAAATTTATTTGCGATTTATCCTTTTTGCTTTGCATTTTAATATATATAATACATAGAAATCCCGCTACTCTCCGATTTTATTGTCGATGACAAAACTATAACATTTATGAGCCAATATATTTTGATATTTTTATATTTAGTATCGCCACTTAGAAATGTTTCGTATGTCGTGTAAAGAATTTATCGAACGGAAAATAAATGAAGACGTTAGTCAATGAACGATTACGATTACATTTTCATCGACTCGTCGATACGTCTCATTCACCGTCAGTGCTGAAACAGTTTACGTCACGTACGTATACTATAGATTTTCAGTACTGGCAGTGAATATCGGAACGCAGCCATTGAAAGTTAAAAATTCTATATGGCAGCGAATCTACATCGCATGTAAAATCTGGTAGTCAACGAATATAAGGTATTCAAATGTAGATACGTAGTACTACATTCTCTATAAGATATGGTATCAAAGTACACAGGCCTAAAATAAATTATACTATATACTAGAAGCGACCTCATAGATTTCAATGGCCTTGATATATATTATGGAGGGCAAAGTAGTTGCGTTCTAGTTTAATGATGTACTATTCTGAGCGTTCTGAAGCGTTGAAAGCGCAACTTGTTACAAAGAAAGGAACGTAGCAGATCATAAAACTAACTGTTTCATTTAACTTTGTCTTCAATATCCACTCGTGATTGCTAAGTGCCAGATAACTTCTTGCGCTTTGAACGTTTTGGTCTTCAGGGGAGTGTACGAAATTTCTCTTCCATTTTTAGAACAGTCCAACGGGGCGCCGACGCCTCGAGGGCTTTAGAGTTACGAACACGCGGAACAACGAGAAAGACCCTCGCAAACCCCTTATTTTCGATATGGAAGCAGCTCGTACAAATTGCAACTGGCAGGGCTGCTCTTACAATCTTCGGATCTCTGAACTTGACATGCGATTGTTTTTTTCGACAAAAGATTTTATTTTAGTTTAGAGTATAATCTCTTTATATATAATGCGGTATAAATGTATAATTGACATTGATTATATAGCAATTTCGTGTTACGTAAATAGGTAATCTTACTTCATATGCAACGAGAAACATCAACTGTTTCGTGTTTACATTACGTAAACTCCTTCACCGCGAGATTTCAGGAGCGCGATAAATCTTTTATTTCAAATTCGTCTTATACACACACATTCTTGCGCATTCTTATCACTATCCGGTACGAGTTTACGTAAGAACGTCACTCGCAAATTTTGAGGGCTCCATGTATATTTTTTATTTTGTATTTCCAAACAGGCGCTCGTAAACACCGTAGTGTGTCACTCCTTATGTGCGCTCATATAACAGAAAAATAACACTGTGTATAAAAGCTAAAGTCCTCGCCTGCAAAAGTAACGGTGAATAGCAAAAAATAGAGATGCGTTTCTCTGTACGAAATAAAATGAAATAATCCAAAGTCGTATTATACATATGTAAGCTTTATCATAAAAAATTGTCATTTTGTTTTGTTATAATTTTTTAGTTTTGATAATTTTTTCGCAATCTTCTTTTTTTTATTATTATTTAACTCAAATTTTAGTTTAATGGAAAAAAAGAGAATAAGCGTCCTATATATTTTAAGTTATTCGATATTTAAGAAAAAGTGAAACGCAGTCGAGACCCGAGTTCACAATCGCGCTTCACAATCAAGGAATCCTTTTATATGGCGTAAGTTCTCAAGCGTGTGAAGTTACGATTAAGATATTGGCGTGCTGTCGGAGCGACAACGCGAAAAAGCAGTTTATTCTCTATTTAGAGAAGAAAGAGAGAACAAAGAGAGAAGAGAGAGAGAGAGAGAGAGAGAGAGAGAGAGAGAGAGAGAGAGAGAGAGAGAGAGCTAGCGCTCGCGTAACGCTAAAGTAACGCTAAAGCAACGTTGAATATAAAAGCGGCAGTGATCTCGACGGAAGATATACACACGAACGGAGAACGAAGATTTCGCGTGACTGGCAGCCGAGAGAAGAGCAGGTGGGAGGGAAATTCTGGGCGGAACGCCGAGCGCGGCATCCCTTCGTGTCTCTCAGTCGCGGCTACGTGACGTCCTCAAAATATAATCGCCAACGCGTCCGTGTTTATAAGGATCTACAGGTCGCACCGACTCCGCGCGACAGGTCGATTCGGAACGAAATGAAATCCGTTTTTCGAGTCGCACAGCTGAACGAACAGCAAATTGCAATTGGCAAGGCTGCTCTTACAATCTTCGGATCTCTGAACTTGACATGCGATTGTTTCTTTCGACAAAAGATTTTATTTTAGTTTAGAGTATAATCTCTTTCTATATGTAATGCGGTATAAATGTATAATAGACATTGATTATATAGCAATACTATGAAATATAAATTAACATAAATTGTTTTATTTATTTATATCTTTGACCTGTGTTTTTTCATATTTATTAAATACGTACACAAAATATCTGCTGATATATGAAAATAATGATTATTGCAATGATAATGAGAAATTAATTATGAAATAAAGCTGTGTTTTCAATTTTAGATTATTTTAAAATATATTTATATGCATACGCGGGTAAATTGTCAAGGGGAAAAAACAGCAACTAGATGACGGAGCAGTCTACACATCGTAGATATATATGTATAAAGACGGCCCTGAGTCGCTGCTTTTTCTCATTTAGGAGAATTTACTGCTAGTAGGCCACGTTATAGTACCTTTTTTCCCAGACTACCTTTTCAACTCATTTCGTTTACTTTATCGCCACAGTGTGTTCACACGTACTTACGTACCTATCGTAACACGCTCGTAACAACGATCTTATAGTGGCAGTAGTTACTGACATTTCTAAAATCTTTGAATTGGCTTTACAGAATTGTAAAAATCTTACACAGAAAAAGTACGCACAAAAATCTAGTGCACTACACACGATTTCATATCAGAAACGAAAAAGAATTAAAAATTTGGGTACATACAGCTGTCACCTGACGACAATATTTGCTTAAACAAAAATACTGCAGTTTATATGTACAAAATGATTCACAAGGGAAGTAGCGACAACATTTACGAACAATTTCGTGTAAATAAAACTAAGATTGAATGCCTAGAAAAAAAGATTTCTTCTAAGGCAGCTTTATAAATGCAAAGGCATATGCAGGTTGACAGAATGAGAGATATCTATCTTTGTCTAACGAGTCATCTGTACGATATGTCTGTTCTTGTCAGCGATTGCAGCGCCATCTCTTACAAGTTCCGGCAACTACAGTTACCCTCAATACAGCTCATTCTGTCAACCTGCATATGCCTTTGCATCAATAAAGCTGCCTTACAAGAAATCTTTTTTTCTAGGCATTCAATCTTAGTTTTATTTACACGAAATTGTTCGTAAATGTTGTCGCTACTTCCCTTGTGAATCATTTTGTACATATAAACTGCAGTATTTTTGTTTAAGCAAATATTGTCGTCAGGTGACAGCTGTATGTGCCTAAATTTTTAATTTCTTTTCGCTTCTGATATAAAATCGTGTATCGGGAAATAGATTTTTGTGCGTACTTTAATTCTAGACCAAGAACTTGCAATTCTGTAAAGCCAATTCAAAGAATTATTTTAAACTGCAAATGTCGGTAACTACTGGCACTATAGGATCCCCTTAAAAGATTTATTAGGACGGGAAAAGACAACCTTGATAAGCTTTCTCACAGTCAGGTGGTTTATAAAATCCCATGTAGAGATTGTGAGGTTTCCTATGTGGGACAGACGAAGAGACAGTTGAGGACCAGGGTGAAAGAACATAAGATGGATCTCAGGAGGAATTCTTGTTCTCCTTCGGTGATTTCGACCCATAAACTACAGACTGACCACGAGATTGACTGGGAGGGGGTGGAAGTTTTAGACGTTGAGCGTTCACTTGGGAGGAGATTCACGTCAGAGATGATACATATAAAGAGACAAGTATCCCCGCTCAACAAACAAAAGGATACGGAGTCTCTTCCCGAGGAATATCTTCCTGTTCTTCGATTGCTCCCTCCTTAATTCTTGCTCCCACCACAGTCTTTCCCTTTCCCCCTTCTTATTCCTATTTGTCTTTAAAATCGGTTGCGTTCGTGCGTCTCTTGACAGTCTGTTACTCTCTTCCAAAGTTAACACATCAGCTACGATGACAATGTCGATCCAAAAAGCGTTCTCTCTACAGACCATAAAATAGTATGTATTATATTAGAATTACTTTCTGCGACACGGGTTTTAATGTGTGAAATTTCATTTACAGCCATGCGTACGATACCAACTTTGTTGTCTGCGTATTAGATATACTTTTTTAACTAATGATAGCGCTAAATGTAACAAGTTTTGTCAATGCGTTAAAATAGACACTGAAGATGGTTCAATGTTCTTAGAACCGAAACGTCTGTAATTGTATTAATATATTTGATAAATTAACACTGACATCTCGTTAAGGCTCGATGCCCTTTATTTCTTATTTTAATTTTTAATTTTGTGAGCCTGTTAGATTATACAATATACATATATATTATGTACACTTGGAACCGCAGGGTAACCCCGCGATTCCGGGGATGAGCCGAGGAAACGACCCGGGGGAGTGCAGCACTTCCCACACCCGCGAGCAGAACATCCAGACGTGCGAGCGAGGTGCAGACGATCAAGAGCAACATTCGGGGGACGAGCAGAGTCCCGAATTCGAGGAGATATCAGCGGAGGACCTACTGACAGAGTTGCCGGAGGTGCAGAACGAGGAGGAGGTGATGATGGCTGCGGAGCAGCTGTCAAAGGAAACGGCCGAAGACGAAGCCTTATAGACCTGAAAAAGAGATTTTTATTGATATTTATATTTCTCTGCATGTTTTTATATCTTTATTTAGAATTTAATACTTTGTAAACTAATTTTAAGCATAGTGATTAAGGGACACATCGTTTACGGCAGCGAGCCGATGGTATAGTTTATTTCGAGAGCGATTGATTCGCGTGAATTTAGTTTATTCTATTTTATTTGATAGTTTTGCGATTGCGGTGAGAAAAGTGACACATATACACTCACAAGTACACGTAGGTACACTTATTCGAAGAATAGACATTTTATAATATACATATCTTAATTACCTCACATTTCACTCACTTTCCTTAATATTCCATTAATTAATATAATTCATTCACTTAATATGACTTTAGAACGATTCAATATAATTGCCATAACATTTATCCTTATACTATTCACTATTTTTATAACTTATATTATTTTATTATTAAACACAGGTAAAATTCACAATGTACAGTAATTAACGTCAAGATGCAGTTTAAAGAATACTTACCCACACAGCAAAATATATCTGAGATATAATCAGATATCTATACGCCTACAATTTCAAGTCAAATCTGAGATATCTTATTTTCAGATATTTAAGAATATCTATAGGACATCATTACTCGATATCACATTATATCTTTGAAAAAGATATCTTTGAAACATTTGCAATTTGCATATAAATATATGGCCGGTTCAAAACACACAGGTCTTATTATATACATATTTTACAAAGATCAACTCAAGTTTATTCGTAACCAATAAACAATCTGTACAGCATCTTAAGATAAACTTTAGACGATCTGAAATATGTAAGATCTATTGATTATAAATACCGACCTATATTATTTATTTATTTATTTTACTCGATCATATATCCCGGAAAGCTATATTGTACACATAATTATTCATTTGATACTAGCGTCGACACGAACCACCTAGCTCATTCTCTTCTTGTTCTTTATTTCTCACTTAATCGCCGCGTTCAGGAAACCCAACTGTTGATTGAGCGCTCATTATGATTGGTTCTTACACTTAGATCCGGAGAAGAACCAAAGGTAAGAACCAATCATATTAAAAATCACTGACCACTCACTCAACAGTTGGTTTCCTGAATGCGGCCAATGTTAAACAGAGGGAGAATGATATATGCATATGTCATGTGTTGGGATTGATCACATAAGCGGGAAACACAGACTTTTGCATAACGCATAATGCATAAGCATAAAAAAATTGATTGGTCTATTTCCTTATGCACATGTATATGGACCAATCAATTTTCTTATGCTTATGCATTATGCGTTGTGCAGAAGTGTGTGCTCCCCGCTTTAGAGCTGTGACGTAATCACACATGCGCATGACGGGCGACCGTTGACGGCGTTGACTTTTCCATGTGAGTCCATGTGCCAATGCTGTGTTTTCGCTAGTCACGTTTCAACTGGTTTCAACGGTCACGTCGGCAATATTCGTGCATCTGACTCCCTATATTATCGACTTTCTATATTACAATTGATGTAACTAATACTGCGTAATTTACAAAATGATAAATTGTGGTATAAAAAACTATAGCCTGATCTGGCTTCCAAGATGCTGCCGCGTCCTTCATGAATTTAATTCCGACGTTCCGCCTATGAAAAACACGACATCAGATTAAGCATTTTACTACATCATGAAAGTCTAAAATATCAAAAAATATAGCCGTAATGAAACAAAATTCTTTACTCTAGTTAACAATATATCGTGAATATTAAAATCTTATCGTTTATTGGTCTGTTGACAAAAGCTAACCTAAACATAACCTAAACTTAATGGCTCGTCTACAATAGCCGCAACAGTATGCAGTAAGACGTAAGCAGTAAGCTGTTGACTAATGGGATTTTTACAATTCAAGAATAATCGACTGTGGTTGGTCAATAGCTTACTACTCACGTTTTACTGCCATGCATCTTTACACAATCAATTTCATGTTGACGTTCTTAAATGTATTAATGATGTGCAGTTTTTAGCAAAATTTGACAACAAGTTGAAAACTGACAAAGCTTACAGAAGTAAAGTGGCGAGTATTAACAAAAGAAATATCTCTCTCTGTGTGTGTGTGTGTGGTGTGTGTTGTGTGTGTGTGGTGTGTGTATCTCATATATGGAATTTCTTATTCACGAAACAAAAATACTATTAAGAATATTATAAAAGTAAAATTCTGCTACTTTGTGTTTAATTCCCTCACGTGTTCCAAATTATGTATAAGCATTTTATTCTACAATGCTAATTCGTGTGGTTTATTGTACAATTTACTGTGTAATTAATTACATATTTCTGTTTTTTAATACTCTGTACATTTAACTAATATTGTTTTCCACACTCTCCCTTTTTTTCAGATTTCGCATCTATCTAAGATAGGTGGAAAAAATTTCAAAAAATCACGATGGCAATCATGGGAAGAATCATCCATTGCACTCTTACAACAAAATACAGTTGGAAAGGAAGGGAAAGGCAAACGACAATTTTATCTTTTTAATGGATTGCTGACTGCCGTCATTTGTAAGCTTGCAAGTTATTTTATTATTTATAAGGAGGGAGTGTAAAAGTAGCCGTTTTGTGCCCCGATGGGGAACCTGTGAAACATTTTTTTCCACCTTATTTGAGGTTGAAATAAGAAGGAAATAATGGTCATTTACCCAGGAAACTACGGGAAATATTTTAAAATCTATAATAAATGTGTTTAAAACGTCTGTTAAAATAACTGTGTTTGAGTGGTTTAATAAATAGGTGAAACGTTTTAAAACAAGCACTACATTTCCATTTAATGAATTTTACATCATGAAATTGTATATAAATGCCGTACATATAAAGCGTCGTCTACAATACACGGAGTAAGCGTGGAGTAAGGAGTAAGAGTAGGCGTAAGAGGGCTATTTTCGGTTTTAAGAGAGCTGGCGTAAGGGCGTAAGCGAAATAAATTAATTTTATTTCTTACTCCTACTCTTACTCTTACACTTACGCTCGGCCAATCAGGACACAACAGGCTATAATGCTTACTCCTGTCTACTCTTACTCCTTACTCCACGCTTACTCCGTGTATTGTAGACGACGCTTAACACAAGCCCGTGCACAATTGCTCATATACGCTTATCATATATAAATACATTATATATATATATATATATAGTATGGTAGTAGAAATTTCGAGAAAGAACTGTATAGATACTGAAAATCTTATTAATATACCTTTCTTTCTTCGAATCAGAATATTTTCTTCAGCGACGAAAACGCGCTGTGCACCCGATGGAAGACGGAAAGCAAAAGAGCGTCGCAGATGTTCTTTTGTTACAAGGAGCGATTGAAATATAGTGTGTCTATAACACCAGTGACTACAATACATACTGTGTCCATTTGTATGTAATATTTAATTCCATTAAGTCACTGTATCTTCCATTAGATAAAATATGTTCGACACAGGTTCTACTTTATGTAAACAAGAAATAAATTTTACATTGCATTTTGTTCGTTGCCTGTAAATTCCAGTATAATAAAAATTAATGCAAACCTGGCCCGTTTCGCATTTCTTGATGCCAATGTCCACTCGTATATTGACCCGTGTATTATCTACTGCTTGTTCCTTAGATCTTATACTGGGACTCGTCAGGGCGTTGAACGTCTAACGCGCGCAGGATATCCACGAACACTCAGTGTACGTGTGGAAAATATGAAGACATTCCTATACTTCGCGCGGTGTCTTCTGTTAGCATCTAAATCATAAAAACATATTCATGAAAATATCATTCAATATATTCGATATATGCATAAGAATTATGTATATAATACATACTTTATTCAAATATGTCTTCTTAACACGCATGGTGTTTCCACTTGGCAAGACACCCATGCATAGTGTGCGGCATAGGTGTTTCTCCCTCTTTCTGCTGCAAACTATCGGCTACGACGAGGAATGCTCGGAGGCCGATACTCATGCGTTCGGGAGTTAACGCGGCGCTCTCTGATTGATCCGACGATTGACGGAGTTGCGCTGTGGGCACAATTTTCGCGAACAAAGACACTGCGCGTGTCAGGAGTTACGCCGTGCTCCGATTCGCGACAATGCCGGCATGCGCGCATTTGTACGTGGGGCGGCATCAACGCGTGATCGACCACGCGGGACGGCGTGATCGACAACCCCGTGCGGATCGAATCCGTGCCATGAGCCTGACAGCAAGCACAACTTAACTCTAAAAAAAATGATATAAACATTCATATATATGTATTTTGATATTATCATTAGAATGTGTAAACTTACCGTTATCAGACACTGAAGTACTTGAAGTATAAATGCTGACAGCATCGCTGCTCTCTCCCTGCGTAGCTCCATGAACTGTAAGAAGCTCTTAAGGATGTCCTGCGGAAACGACACTGATGAGTATCAAACTCTCACGCACGTATACGTACGCTGCAGGGCCGGCGGCAGCTGCGGCTGCGGATGCGGATGCAGCGGCGGCGGCGTCAGCGGCTGCGACGACGACGACGTCGTCGTCATCGTCGGGCAGGAGGTAGTAACAGCAGCAACGGCGGCGCGGGGTTCCGGAGACGCGGCCCTTATCGAGCCCCGGTTATCGCGGCACTCGACGCTGGCGTCGCCCGTGGTAGGGGCGGCGGGGGCGGCACTCGCGTCGTCATCGTCGATCGTCCGCATCTTCGAGGCGGCGGCGGCGGCGTCAGCGGCTGCGACGACGACGACGTCGTCGTCATCGTCGGGCAGGAAGTAGTAACAGCAGCAACGGCGGCGCGGGGTTCCGGAGACGCGGCCCTTATCGAGCCCCGGTTATCGCAGCACTCGACGCTGGCGTCGCCCGTGGTAGGGGCGGCAGGGGCGGCATTTGCGTCGTCATCGTCGATCGTCCGCATCTTCGAGGCGGAGGCGGCGGCGGCGGCGGCGACGGCGTCGTCGTCCGCGCTCTCGAGCTCTCGCTTCCCATCGCCGCTACGTCCGACGTTCGCGGCGGGCCCGCGGTGTCGTCCATCCTGCCACGGTGCCGAGGGGGGGGGGGGAGGGGACCGCTGCTAAACCCGTTAATCGAGCGGCACTGCACGCGCGCGACGGTATCGAGGAAAAAGAACTTTCGACCCGCGCGTACACACGAAGACGACGAGGAACGTACGTCGGCCGCGCTCCGCCGCTCCGCGCTCGCGACTACACTCTTTCCGCCGCTACGCGCTCGCGTGTACGTACACGCGTGAGTTTGATCTTAACCTCTCGTACGTATGTCAATTGGTCACGTACCACAATAACGGAAAAGCGCGCGAGCCGCAAGGCGCGAGCTCGAATCTAAACCGGAAATATAAAAATAGCGACGATACGGTGCTTTAAGTTAATAGAGTCCCGCGCCGCGTAATTCAAATAATAGAATATATAAATGTAACATACGTACGCGACATTACAACTAGTATAATATAATATATAGTACTATAAGTTTTAATTATATATATGTATATGATATCTGTAATTTCATATATAATAGATATCTTTTAGAAATGTCTTAAAGATATCTCTTAAAAGACATTACTTAGATAGCTGTTAATATGTCTATTACAAATATTTCAAAGACATCTTTTAAGTATGTCTTTTAGATGTCTATAGACATCTTTTAGAAATTCTACAAAGATATCTTTAACAAAATCTTTTTAGACATCTTTTAGATAACTTCTAGATATCTTTTAGATATCTGCAAGACCTTAATGTTTACTGGGATGTTGTTTACTGCACTCTGGCGTTTTTTTATTCTTTATTGTACTTTTGCACTGATGTGAACTAGTACTGTACTAGCCCTATCCAGTTCAGATCAGTTCAGTTCCGTTCAGTTTTAGTGCAGTTCTCGTGCAGCGAAAACGAACAAACCTTATGTTATACTGTTGTAATAAGTAATTCATATTTCACGTTCGTTAGACTCATGTGCTACTCGGAGTCGCGAGTATCGCCGCACCGCATGTCTTCGTCACGTGCTCAAAGACTGCTTAGCGCGTCGAGGTGCGTGTGCCCTTGGGGAAGGGGAGCCTTCTGCCTCACTTTCTGTATAGGCCAGTCATTAAAGACAATCAATTCACTTTAATTACAAAAGTTTCCAAATTTTGATAGAATATTGGGTGAGTTGAAATAACAATAAATCTCATTTTGCAACCATCTCCGAGGTCCGGAACATGCTAAACATTGCAAAAAACGTTAATTTATTATAACTTTGTGAAAAAAATTGCAAAAGTCCTGCAAACTTAAAGCGATGTCTATTGTAATATTTTCCACAATGTGTTAGATTTGCAACCTATTTCGAGGCGCGCAACATTGAATTTTGTTATAAAATAACGTTTTTGTTTGTAACTTGGAGGAAAAAATTGCAAAAGTGCTGCAAACCGATAGAATAACTTTTACAACTGCCCCGAACAGCTGTACCAATTTGCAACCTTCTATGATACACGCAACATATTTTTTTTTAAACCAATGATGGAACAATTGTTTATTTGGTCGTAATTTTGCCAAAAAAATTGCAAAAGTTTTGCAAATTGGTTGCAAACGTTGAGATTATTTTTCGTCACAATCTGTTAAGTTTGCAACCTCGGACAAGGTCCGCAACCTTGAAAAATTAGCAACAATTATTATTTTGCACTTTTTACAAGCGTGAAAAAATTGCAAAAGTTTTGCAAATTTTACGGAGTGCTTCAAATGTCTTCCCCTATCCGAATATAAATTTGCAACCCTCTACTAGTTACGCAAATTGTTGCAACTTATTAATGACAAATTTTGTGTTACAAAATTAATGCAAAAGTGTTGCAAATCCAGGGAAACAAATTAAAATTGCATTTACACATGATGTCGAATTTGCAACCTTCTATCTGTCACGCAAAATATTCATTCAAAATTTCGAGCATAACATAAAAATCACTATAGTTATGAGAGTTTCCGTTTCTTACTGCCAGAAGGTCCAGGATTGTCAAAAACGTTCATCTCCACATTCTCAGGGAAAATTTCGTCTATAAGTATCGGTTCTTGAAATAGGATATCAGATATCAGATCTTGGCATTCCTCGTCCAAGATATTTTTTGAAAGTACATTAGTATATTTTAATCTTAACCCTCGGAGAACACACAGGGTCAATTTGACCCTTACCTCGAGTTTTATCGTAATATCGAATATACACGTAAATTTTTAGCCAGAAATATTGAAAATAAAAAAAAAATTTTTCGTAAATTACGTTTTTTTCCATAAAAATAATCTTTTTGAATTTTTTTTAAATATGAAAATAATTCCAACGGCACTTTTTATTTATATCAATTGATTTAACAATGTTCCAAGTACATCTGGAAATTTTTTCAAGGTGATCGCACTCGTCAATTTAAAATGGTGGACGATCAAAGTGTGTGTAGGGTCAGATTGACTCAGAGTGTTCTCCGTGAATGAAAAAATAGGTGTATTCTCCGAGGGTTAAAATTATTTCGTAATGTCTTATAGATTTGAGAAATTTGTATTTGCTTAACTGATACCTTTTTCTTTAACGTCGTCAATAGCACCACTTTGTATATCTTTACCGCAAATAAAATAAACATTTTCGTTTTCCATAATTAATTTATAAGCACGATGCTGCTTGTGTAACGTTTTCTTACGTGAATAAGAAACAACAAGAAAGGTCAGAAAACAAGCTGAAAATGTGTACCGTTAAAATAGGAGAAATGATAAGAAAAGTCCGCGTACTTTTCTATTGTCACGCACCACAACAACAGAAAACTAAAGCCTCATACACAGGTGCGAAGCAACCATCGGGGCCTCGTAGTATTGAGCATGTAACGTATATATTTGATTTGAATATTTTGCGTGCCAGGTAGGAGGTTGCAAATTCGACATTATGTGTAAATGTATTTTTAATTTGTTTCCCTGGATTTGCAACACTTTTGTATTAATTTTGTAACACAAAATTAGTCATTAATAAGTTGCAATAATTTGCGTAAATAGTAGAGGGTTGCAAATTTATAATCGGATAGGGGAAGACATTTGAAGCACTCCGTAAAATTTGCAAAACTTTTGCAATTTTTTCACGCTTGTAAAAAGTGCAAAATAATAATTGTTGCTAATTTTTCAATGTTGCGGACCTTGTCCGAGGTTGCAAACTTAACAGCTTGTGACGAAAAATAATCTCACCGTTTGCAACCAATTTGCAAAACTTTTGCAATTTTTTTGGCAAAATTACGACCAAATAAACAATTGTTCCATCATTGATTTAAAAAATATATATTGCGTGCAACATAGAAGGTTGCAAATTGGTACAGCTGTTCGGGGCAGTTGTAAAAGTTATTCTATCGGTTTGCAGCATTTTTGCAATTTTTTCCTCCAAGTTACAAACAAAAACGTTATTTTACAATAAATTTCAATGTTGCGCGTCTCGAAATAGGTTGCAAATCTAACACATTGTGGAAAATATTACAATAGACATTGCTTTAAGTTTGCAGGACTTTTGCAATTTTTTTCGCAAAGTTATAATAAATTAACATTTTTTTGCAATGTTTAACATGTTCCGGACCTCGGGGATGGTTGCAAAATGAGATTTATTGTTATTTCAACTCACCCAATATACCATCAAAATTTGAAAACTTTTGTAATTAAAGTTAAATTTTCGAATTTTAGTGTCTTTACTGACTGGCCTAGTAACGCTCTCTGACGAACCGTACGCTCTACCTGAATAAAGGCACGAGTTACCTACCTACTGCTTGTCTCATCACTATCCTGCCAGTATCGTCGGTTACTCATTAAAAACAACATACATATCTGACAAATATATAATATACAATATATCTGCGTGATAGGATTTATTGGTAAGTTTTAAATAGTGTTAAAACTACATATATACATATATACATACACACATACATATGTATTGTGACGTTGCGGCCCACCGCATCGTGGCAGCGCCCCGCCGCCGTCACAAGGCGCGGAATTTCACGCCCAGGGACGAACCAGAGAGGCAACGACGAGATCTCCAGGGGCCGAATTTAATTGCGTTTCCGCATTCTGACCCGGTTACACGACATTTTCCTCAAAAAAAGAGGGGATAATGTTGGTACCGATGAAGATCCCTAGGCAATACATTTTAATTTTTGTGTGTTAGTAACACTGTTTCAGTAGTAGTCAGTTAGCGGAAACCTTATTGACATGCGGCGCGAATATAACATTATAAATGTATGTATGTATATAGCGACACTTAATAAATTAAAATAAAATTAAATAAATTTGCAATATGACGCTATATAACTGCAGTATAACATATTTTGTAAAATTCGACAGAGTTAAAGGTAAAGGTGTTTGTTTGAGATCGTGCGAATCAGTGTGAGAAAAGGTTCGAGGAGAATTTCGCGTTAAATTGATTATCGCTTTCAAGTTATGGCATGGATTGTTCGAGCATATTATTCCAGAACGTTCGCTGACTTTCGGCTAATAATAAAGTCAAGCAGCTCACAAAAGAAAGATCCATGCCATAAACAAAGCAAGCGAAAACACGCAACGTTCCCTTCGAATCGACAAGGGAAACGGTGACGTCCGCGCAATGACGTAGAGCTCCGATGGCCAATCGCCCTCTCGAAATTAGTGGCAACGAGCCGGGAGGGAGGTTCGCCTCGGAAATAATAAAAGGACCGCCGCTGCGCCGCGGGATCGATTTCGTTCGCAGATTACTCGCTGTCTTACATTAGTTACACCGCCTTTTGCACAACCGCTTTGCTTTTCGTACACCGCTATTTCGCTTCGATACGCGTTTTGCTATTCCTTGCTTTCGCTATCGCTTGCCTTCAAACTCTGTGCGCGTTCACGGCACTCTGCCTGAAAGGAACTTCGTGTAAATACTGTACATAGACATTTTGAATATACTTTTATTTTATTGGAATTGTGAGCTTGCGTGTCCTGTTTTTTTGTGGTCGTCCTCTACCTCGCGCTTTCTCGCACTACCGCGCGCTCTCGAACAGTGTTATACCTACAGATTTATCAAAATATAATTGACACTAATATTTATTTTATAGTATTTCCATTTTATGAGGATATTATATCTACTTATCTGACATTCTATTCTTTATTTATTTCTATGTATTTTCGTTTTTTACGCTTCTTTCATCTCGCATAAGTTATAACACCTTTACCTTTAATTCTGTCGAATACTTATCTATGTATGCACTGTAATTGTAAATGTTGTTAGATCAATTCTTTTCTGTTCTAATTTCTTTGTTCCAGCTTTCAGATTTAGAGATGGAATCTCTATGAAATGCTTCTTCAAAGAGACAAATTGCATCAGAGAAACTGGGAAGAAAGATTAAAAGAGGTATAAGGTACAGTAACAAGTAGGTATACTATGGGAGTTCTGGAACACTTTTGGTGGTGGGATGACGTCATCGGCGTGGAGGGGATGACGGTGTGTTTGCATCATTAATTAAATTAGGTTATAAATCATTATATTAATTAATGTAGGTTATAAAACATTATATTAATTTATAGGTTATAAATAATTAAATTAATTGAGTTAGGTTATGATTAATTATAACCTAATTCAATTAATTTAATTATTTATAACCTATAAATTAATATAATTTTTTATAACCTAATTTAATTAATATAATTATTTATAACCTAATTTAATTATAATAATTTAATAAAAAATTTACGTGACTTAAACTATAGAGTTGAACGCAGGAAGAGATGACGTCGAAAACCTTTTTTTTCTAGGTCTGCGTTCAAAAAAAAATGTTGACAAAAACCATATTTTACGTGACAAACTATAGAGTCCCCGTAGTGGGGAAATGAGAGTGGAAGACAGGAACGAACAAGTTCGTACGCGTCGTAATGAGATTATTCTATTTTAGATAAAAGTTTTTATCAATATTTTAATAATTTTATTAATTCTTTAAATTTATAATAAATTGTTTATATAATTAAAAGAACATTACCGCAACATATATATAGATATAATTTAAACATAGAGGAGGCTAATGTTGGATGAAAACGGAAGAGATAGATTGAAAAATAATTTTACCACTATTTATGCTAATATTCAATTTTTATTCGTTATTTACATTTTTGCTTCATATACAATGTTATCTAAGGCGAAAGCTAATAGTTCGCAATCTATGAGCGAACTTCCATCGGACACCTCACTCAATACTTTTCTCGCCTGACATTTATCCGTGATACGATTTTGTCGCAAGATTGTTACAAAATGTTTATACTTATTACTAACATGCTGTATATTTTGACATAAATTGAAATATACATGTTCGACACATTGTTCGATTTCAAACAAAAATAACATAGTTGCAGGTATCATGTATAAGCATGTATCGCGCAACATAAGTTTTACAATATTAGCGTCACGCATTTTAACAATTTCTATAACTAGATCTTCAATAGACAGCAATGAACCGACAGTCGACTTCATGAGTTGTTCGATATCCATGCGTCTTTCGATGATCGTTGTCCACGTTGCATGAGGAAGCACGATCTGATTTCCCCGATTGTCGCCAAGAATCAATTCCACAAAGGATGTAGATCCCACATTGATTCTGATATCCAAATACTTGTAAGCCGTGACTGTCAGGGCAAATTGTCTGCCCAAGATACGAGGCGTATAACGAGGTTCCGATTTATTAAAACTGTAAAAAAAATATTAAGTGGATAAATTAATAAAATTAGAAAAATAAATTTTTAAAAATTTATCCAAAGTAATACTTACGTTTTGCGCTCGTCCGATGAAACTTCACGAGGCTTAGGCGTATAACGAGGCTCCGATTTTTCGCGAGGATACGGTACGTAATAATTCATACTTGTGCTGCTTCCCTCGAAGCCGCGAAGTCCCTTATCGGGAATATCGCGAGTGAACATCCACTTCTCAGAATTATTTACATCTTCACTGCGACCATTGTTCTTATTTCTCCGTAAGAGGTATACTTTTTTCACTGTTGAAGTTGTCGCTTCGAACGATGAGACTTGATTGATTTTGTCTTCGTAACACTAGTTGAAACGTTAACTCCGTTTGCAACGTTCTAGAAAAATCGGATGGCGCGCGCAGATGAAAAAATATAAGGGAAGGGAAGGAATAATTCCCCTTCCTTCAACATTTTCAAGCACCAATGTCGGCGCTGCTTACGTAGAAGTTATAAAAAATCATACCAATGACTAAAAAGTGGAAAGTGAACCAATTATATACGCGACAACACCCTACCTTCAAAATTATGATGTGGTGGGGGAAATTAGGAGAGGGAAACCACTAACAATTAATGGGAATGGGGAAAAGAAAATAAAACATTGTAAAATTATATATAATTTATTTTTTAAAAAGATCCCAATTCTCCTGGCGTCACGACCACCAGTTAAATAATTTTAATTCATTTTGTAATGCGCAATTCTTAACATGTTTTCCACATCGCATAGTGTTAGTAACATCTAGGTTATTTAAAGATGTAATATCTTCGTAATCCGCATCCAGAGTCTCGATGATCAGATTTTCTTTCGCATAATTCTCAAGCAGATCCACCAGCCATTCTTGTTTCTGACATCCCTTGACGTACACGAG
The DNA here is from genome assembly GCA_035220575.1 of Temnothorax rugatulus. NCBI lineage: Eukaryota > Metazoa > Arthropoda > Insecta > Hymenoptera > Formicidae > Temnothorax > Temnothorax rugatulus. Next base: position 20,268 of record JASTWL010001026.1, read on the forward strand.
AGTCGGCATCTCGTCATCCTCTTCTGTACCAAGCACGGCTGACGTAATTAGGCGTTTTACCATACCGTATGGCACGTCTCCCTCATCCCACGGTAATCCATGGTGATTTGCAATCAGCCAGGAAGCACATGACTTGTCGGATTTTGTGAGAAGACTCCACGGCATGGGGCGCGTAAAGATGTAATGCGCCAGAACGGTCCCGTTTCTCAGCACCGCTGCTTCCTTTACGACAAATTTCATCCCGACGATGAATCCTTGCAGATCGACAAACGTTGGCACGATCATGATGCAACGAAGAAACGATCCGTACTATGCCGTATCACGCTACATCTGCTTCTCTTATATCGGAATATTTGTCAACATGGTGATTTACACGAGTTTGCGCACTACATTAGACAACGGGCAGTATTCGATTACGCGATCATGCAAGATGAGACAATAGGCGGTAGTATTTGCAGGTACATTTTCTTTACAGTCAAATTCTATTCGCACATCCACGGTGGCGCTCTTGACAGACTCGTTTTGTCGCGAGCAATCGATGACAACGAAAGGTCCTTCCGTCAGGAATGTATACACGCTGCAAAGCGTATCACTGCTATCGCGTCCGTAATAAGTTTTACGAAAACGCGCGTACATATCAAAAAGAAGGCCGTATCGATTTTTAGTAAAATCTAGGTTCAAGTCATCATACGGATAACATTCGGAGTTTAGATAAAGCTTGATATTGGTCAAATTACAGTCATCGAATATGCTAACATTTTGAGACATGATATTCTTGCGACCGGTCTGCAGCGCAAAAATAACGTATCGCGGCTTCTCTAGCTGAGTCGCAGTCTTGATAGCCCACGAATGCTTGGTTGTGCTCTGCAACAGGGGGTACTCGTACAGATCCCACGAACGAAAACTGACACTAAGATATCGCCCGCTTCCCAAGGTCCGTAACAAGGACAGTTTATTGAGCTTGTTTAACGTAACATGAGGCATTCGCCACTGTACTTTAAACAGTTCGATTTTCGGCTCCGTCGCCGGATCTCCTATAATGCAATTGTTATCGCTACTCGCACGTTTCAAAACTATTTCTAGACGACCGTTAACAATCACGCATTTGTAATCCTCACAAAAACCCAGCCACATCTTGAGCGGTACTAAAAAGTTGAAGTATCCTTCCAGTATGCTCGATGTAACGTCCCATCCAGCATTCCGCATGAGTTGAGCATCGTTATACGATAGCGATACGTAGTTCTTGATGGTACTGGTTATTCCAACGTTTCTGTTGCGATCAATCTCCACACCGTTGAGCTCAAATCGAATCTCATCGAACATGAAGGATACACAATTATTTACAAGCGTTGCCTGAGACTCGTTGTCATTCCTTTTATTTATTATCAATCTTCCTTCGACGTAGAGAAAGCTTTCGCTTGGCAACGTGTATAAATCTTGCTGTTGTATGGGTATTCTTATCTCATCGTTGTGTTCAAACCTCGTGTTGGCGTACGGATTGTACGTGTGAGTCTCAATCTTGACGATGCTATCGTCAAAGATCGGTTCACCTCCAATGTTTAAGATGTTGACCATTTCGCACGACGAAACCCAATGATCTCAAAAATTCAGCGTTCGACGCAGTGAGTTTCTTCTTTCTTGGCGATCGGATTGTCTCTCCAATTTTGTTTCTCGTCTGTCGCACCTTCTCCACTTCTTCGTTCAGTATGAGCATCTCACGTTTTACCACAGTCGTCGTCTTCGCACATGCAGTCTAACGGTGATCTCTTCTCCGCGAAAATCAATCAATCGACCGTCCTGATCGACGACGCGAATCGTTAGGTCAGTAATGCTCCGTACGGTGATCGGAAGGTAAATGATCTGCGCCGGCGTTTCCGATATATTATATCCTGGTGGCACACTCGGCGAAAACTCATGTATCGTGTGCACGTACTTGTCGTTGCTGTACGCGCCCGCGGTCACGTTACACTCTATGCGAATGATGTTTACACTGATGATATTTATCGGTACGTCCGATTCGTACCATTGTCGCGGCTCCAGCACGCGATTCGCTGAAAATCCCAGCAGCGATCCAATGTTGTTCGGTTTGGTGAAATTTACCCGATAAGCACATTTGATCTCGCTCTTCATCGTATTGTTGTTGGCTCGAATGATCAACGGATACTCTTCATCTTCACCGACATGTTTCTTTCTCGCAATATTATTGGATTGTTCCAATTGTAAAATTGATTGTTTCAAATACGTGTGTATATCACGCAGTTCGTATGACCCTTCGGGAACGGTAATCTCCTTGTCGTCAAAGTAGAATTTATTGTTCGAAGAATTTACATTCGGTATCGTGTAATAGGTTTCGAAATCTGTCAGACCGAGCTCGTAATCGCCGTCGCTCAAATCCACGATGGGAAAGTAGCTTACCGCGAGGATGCTACTCTTGCCGGTGAGCGTAAATGTCAGTGACATGTTTGAATGAATACTGAGTTCAAACAATGCAACGCCAGGCTTTAAATTGATCGTCAACCGTCTGTAGAAAGCGCAGACACAGTTGTCCGCAATTGCTCTGATCGTATCGTTGATAAGGTGTACGATTGTACTCGATTGGCGTCACGTTGTTCTTTAGATACAGCACCAATTCTCTCGGCGGTCGAAGATTACCATAACTGTCGAAATATATGGCTCGATCTCCCCTCTTTGCGAATGCCACCCAGTGAGTGCCCGGTCCCGCAGCGTTATCCAAATTCACGATGCCACTCTCGTTTCGACGCACTCCATCCGTCGGTAAGGTAGTACGCATAAAAATACCTCTAAAATATGGAATGCGCATACGCTTTGCAAGTTGTTGCAGTTGTACGTTGGTAGTTACACCTTTCGGAATTTTGAACATTTCCTTGACATTTTTTTTTTTTTTTACTCGAGTCTCCATGTCCGCGTTTGTATGGAGCGAGATGAAGTCCGTGACCCTCCATGGCGCGATTGTGACGTTTCAGTTCTTCCAGCTGACGCCGCGCGACTTTATTATCGTTCACGGCCTTCGCGACTCCTGCCGCTCCACCGACCAACGAACCGAGAACTCCCATCAACGGTAGAATCGGAAAGATACCACCGTGTTTCGCCGCCGGAAGTATCCGTTTTTTCAGATCCGCTCTCTTCTTCTACTTCGTTTTCGTTTTCATTTTCTTCGTTTTCAAGCCCATTCCGAGTTTCGTCTTAGCCTTCATGGCTGCCCAGACGGCTGTAGCAGCAGCTCTCTCGCCGAGAGTCGAATCTCTTGCGGTAATGCGTTTTCGCGCTTTCGCAGCGAGTATCTCATCCGCCGTGTGTCTCCCGGTGAGATCGTGGCTACGCGAATAGGCTATGTCGTGCTCGCGACACGCCGCGTCCAATGGATTAATACCTTGATCACCTATCGCCAATCGTTCTTGTAAACGAGTTCCTGGACCGCAAAATCGATAGCCGGGAATATGCAATTCAATCGGAAGTGCGTTTATCACGCGATTTAATAAGCCTTTGCCTATTTTCGTTTGCGACATTCGCCGCAATCCTTTATCAATGGTGCGGGACCGTCGATGTGCGTTCTCTGCCACGGTTGATTGTAATGCTCGTAACAGCGACGATATGTCTGAACCTCTGAATCTGTCTTTATATATTCCGGAAGCTTGTTCCACACGTAGTGGACGTAATCACCGCACATTCGCAGCAGAATAGGTTTCGGCACAAATTGTAGCTGTTCGACGCTCAAATCGCGGATATCGGAAGGTCTCGACAGCAGGACGAACATCTTTGTTACTGAGCGATTCGCGGTTCCGCGCACCTGTAAATAGGCGTTCGGTCGGAAGCTCCAGTCGACAGTCTGAAAAAAATGAGATTCGTGCGACAACCGTTGACGATTCGCGTGTCGAATTGCGACGACAGATTACGGTCGATGGGGGGCAACGCGGAAAAGCGCAGGCACGGTGCGATGCTACCGACTACTATACGCGCGATCATTTGTGGCCCCTCGAATTGCGGTAAAACCAACGTTCTGATAATGTTACGTCCCGGGGTATCTCGGCCGCGAAGCGGTGCTCGGATTTTTCCCACGAGACTGGATCGCTTAGTCGGGTCTTTGAACCAAGGGGTTCTACCCGGGGATACCCGCGATCAGGGTAATTCGCGAGCGGAACTCACGCTACCAGACGGTTTGCCCGATTCGAACTCTCACGGGGAGACCTGAGTTATGTGGTTCTTCACGTTCGCGGACGAGGTATCGCTCGAACGATTCCTCCACCTCCGTGCACGACTCGCACTCGTACGCGGGCTGATGATCGGCTAGAACCTTGTTGCATTCGGAACACGACGGGAACTCCGTTCGCGGACCGTACTGTACGAAATGTCGGAGTACGCCCTCGTACTCGTGGCGGGCGAATTGATATCTGTTGAGCTGACAATCTTCACAAATTGTTATTCCGGTAGTCTTATGTCGGAAGAACAAAGAATAAACGCAGATGCCGTTCATCAGCCAGAGCTTGAGCGGGGTAGGTGGGGAGGTTACTCCCAACGAACGACGATTTGTCGGGTGCCTAGGGCACATGAACACGTGGTTGTCTTCGGGTTTGAGAGATGGCGATTATAGTGGCTTCTCTTTCTAAGTATTGTTGTCCGCCTTCGTATGTTACTGAACGGGTCACGTCGGAAAGTATTTCGGTACACGAGGGGCACGCGGCGGGCTCCTGAATTTCTCCGGTTATTACGTCACACGAATCGCACTCCTCTAATTTATATTGAAACCCGATGTGCAGGTAATGGCGGATAATAAGGTCGCACTGACTACGCTCTTGCACGGGCAAGTCTCGATAACACGCTTCGCAAGAATAATGCCTGCTGTTACGATTTTGGTGACACACGGTAAAGACGCAAATCGCGCGGGACAACCAATTTCTGCGCGCGACTCGAGCAACGGACGATGGGAGATGGCGCGACGCGTTAGGTCGAGACGGCCTTCCGCTCATAACGTTTGCTAAATCAAATAGGCACCTACCTTACGTCCAATTAATCAAGTTCCAACGGATGGTCTGCGGTGCCCCAGTGCTCAGGCGTAGAAGCGCCGTAGTAGCGGTGCAAGATCTCGGCACGCCTTTGGAGGTAGTGGACGCGCCGTGGGTCGTTTCCTTTGATCGCCTCTATCCACTTCAGCGATGGGAGATGGGGATGCTCTGGTCGCGTAATCGGGATGAGTTGGTAGCGTCGAACCTTCCGGAACGCCTGGTAGCTGGCCCGGGATTCTTCCCTGCTCAGCGGGGTGTAAGCGTCCGGACGAATATCACTATTTGTTTCGCGCACAGCATTTAACCCGACGTTGTGTAACTCGTTTTCCGCTTTGCGCGCGGAATTCGGAGCGAAATACCTTTCGTACTCGGGATCTTCGGTGTACTCGACTCCTAACAGGGAATCTGTAGGGGGGTCGTATAAGGAGCGGAGTAATCTACGGCGGCGGTTCCTTGATCCGGCTCGTCGCGTTTTAGACATAGGTTACACCCGTTTAATGGTGTAACAATGCTGGGTATCGCCCGTCGGCTCTCCAAGATCCAGAGGAGAAAACGTGCGCCTCGTGGCGCACTGCCTTCTCTAGTAAACGGCTACGATGGGAAACGTGCGCCTCGTGGCGCACTGTCTCGTACGTAGGCGCAGGCAAAAGAGAATTTCAGGATCGATATTCCATACGCGTCGGAGCTTGGAATCTGTATAGAGTATTTGTGGGTGCGGGAGAGATTGTAAGGAGAAGACACCGTGTAAAGTTAATAGTGTATTTCGTAAAGTGACAAATTACAAATTAATGCTATTTCTAGATTAACGCGAAATTACAAAACAAGGAAAGACTAAGATGCGATTACAAGTGGTTAACGTTTATACTGCTACTAAAAAGGACGACCACGTAGCGTATGAGATGATGCAACAGTGGATTGTGCGCACGTGGCGTGATGTAATATGGAAGCTTCTCGAAAGGGTTATGGATTTAGAAGATGTTGAAAGGTTTAGAATATTCTGGATTTAGGAGGTTCTGGATTTGGAAGGTTTTGGATTTAGAAGATTTAGAGTCGCGTGGAGATAGGACTCACCCTGGGTTGGAGGTAGTACCGTGTCCGAGGATCAACTGAGTGCGATCCCTTGGGAGCTCGCCCTTTTATATCATTTTCTCTGGTGGCGGGGGTAGCACTGTGGAAGGTTTGCGTAGGTGGAAGGGTTGCGTAGGTGGAAGGGTTGCGTAGGTGGAAGGGTTAAGTAGGTGGAAGGGATTGCGTCATTGGAGTTTTTCCGGAAGGGTCTGGAAGGTTTGAGAAGCGTCTAGAATATTTATGTTATAAAAGAGAGAGCGGAGTTTCGGTAGATTACATCCTCATAGGATCAGAACATTCGCGGTGACTTATACCTATGTTAGTGTTAAATGTTAAATGCTAACTATTTCTAAGGTTCGCTGGTAAATTCTGCTGTTGGTAATGTTACTGATGGTAATTTGTCTGGAGGGTAAGTCTACTTGATGACAAGTTCTACTGTCGATAATTTTACTGATGGTAAGTCTACTTGATGGTAAGTTCTACTGTCGATAATTTTACTGATGGTAAGTCTACTTGATGGTAAGTTCTACTGTCGATAATTTTACTGATGGTAAGTTTACTTGATGGTAAGTTCTACTGTCGATAATTTTACTGATGGTAAGTCTACTTGATGGTAAGTTCTACCGTCGATAAGGTTCGTCTGTTGGTAGCTGTTGCTGTGGAGATGCCAGATTCGGGACGCGGTTTTGACTTGTTCCAGAACCGGCAGAGGTTATCTACTGGGGTGATGCTGTGACCGAACACGGGTGTACGAAGGCTCGGTTCGCGCGATGTGTCCTATAACACACGGTCGCCACTCGGTTTCACCCGCCAACCGAGAAGGTAGGTATTGAGTTTCCGAAATGTCTCTAAGTTTATTAATTCTCTTTTATTTTTAGGTTCTCCCGTATCGTCGCTGCTGTGGACTCCCGGATCATCGCTGCTGCTGCATACCAGGATCGCCGAGGGACTTCGAGGGATCGCCGCTGGATGGTAAGTATCAGGTAAGTAAACTTGAGTATTTCTTCGTATTCAATATAATGATGAAATGTTTATTCAGTCTCATCAATACTGCGCCTTGTTCTGTTCACAGGCGTTGATGGAATGTTGTACAAGTGATACAAGTGTTTCGCGTTGTCGGTGGTAAGTTAACTCCGTTCAAATTTATAAATTCCTTTTATTACGCAGTGCTGTCGCTTATTTTACTCCTAACTAACATACATGTGTTGCTTTCTACTCGTAGATATGCTTGGTGTTCGCGTTGGCTGACACCTCTGGTCTTCGCTACCGGTGGTAAGTTAATTTCGCTAAATCGCTTTAAATCGCAAAACTTCGCCGTACTGACGTTTAATTAGGTCCCTAGCAACAATCAGGCATGGATATTTATTGTTAACCAACAATAGCATACAAGATGGCTGACCACTATGCACCTCGCTGACGGTGGTAAGTTAATTTCGTTAAATCGCATTAAATCGCAATAACTCGCCGTACTGACGTTTATTTAGGTCCCCAACAACAATCAGGCACGGATATTTATTGTTAACCAACAATGGTATACAAGATGGCTGACCACTATGCACCTCGCTGACGGTGGTAAGCTAACTTCGTTAAATTGCATTAAATCGAAAAAACTCACCGTACTGATGTTTAATTAGGTCCTTAAAAACAATCAGGCACGGGTATTTATTGTTAACTAACAGTGGTATACAAGATGGCTGACCACTATGCACCTCGCTGACGGTGGTAAGTTAATTTCTTTAATTAACAATATTTCGCGAAAATACGCCGTGCTGATGCTTAGTCAGTCCCTTAGCAACAATCAGGTACGATTATTTAACATTAACTACCAACGATGTGCAAGATGGCTGACCACTCTGGCAATCACTGACCGTGGTACGCAAATTTCGCTAATTCGCATTAAATCACGAAAACTCGCCGCACTGATGTTTAATTTACTCATTAATAACGATCAGACGTGATTATAATTTCGCTACGCGGTTCCGTTCTCAAGATGGCTGACCACTATGACCTTTCTCGACCTTGGTCACGGAAATTCGTTAATTCGCGATAATTCACGAAAACTCGCCGTACTGACTCTTAATTTACTCGTTAATAACGATCAGACGCGATTATAATTTCGCTACGCGGCTCCGTTCGCAAGATGGCTGACGACTATGACCTTTCTTAACCTTGGTCACGGAGATTCGTTAATATGCGATAAATTCGAAATATTCACCGTGCTGACACCTAATCCACTCCCCAGCAACAATCAGGCTTGATTATTAACGCACTAGTGTCGACTGTTCACAAGATGGCCGACACTTGACTTTCACCGACCTTGGTCCGTGAAACTGCGTATTTCTTAATTCCTCGGGTTTTCACACTATTACCGATCAATCGCACTAACTTGAATAATCAGGCGTGATTATTTATTTACTTATAACTACGCTTCACGATTTACGTGATACATTAATCGACAAGCACAAGTGCCCTTTCGCCAAATGGCTCACAAGCAATTTTCGGTGACGCAGCACCGTTTCGCCGATGTATGACGAACAATAACGTGTTTCGCGGGCGTTCCCGTTTGTTTCGGATGTCGTGGTAAGCAATTTCGCGCACTAGCAACGGATTCGCGAGAGTACGGATATGTCACGGAATTTTTCCCTATCGACACGACGATCCACGAGAGACTGCCTCGAGCGGCGTAGCTCTCCGCAGCTCCCCACCATCGCCCGACGGCCCCCACTCCGCGGCCCTATTGCGTCGCGGTACCAGGCCGTGCCGGCTCTCGCTTTCTCGAACGCTCCCGAACGCTCTCGAAGGTTCTCGAACTTTCTAGAACGCTCCGGAACGCTCCCATGGAAATTTCCACTGCGGGTACCCTATTCACGTCTCTCTCTATACGCGCCCGGGTAGTGGTTTTCCAACTTTGGCAATTTTTACTTGCCGACGGCGCCGATTCGCACGCACCGTAGCTTTTGGCCTCCTAATGAGGCATCCGGGCGACTTCCTCGTGGAAGACGTCCGGGTGGCCTGCACCACGTCGGATTTCGACGCCGACCCCCCCTGACCGTTATTGGGTGCCAGGGGAACACGTTTCGGCATCCCTTCCCCGGAGATGATGCGCCGTTCGCGTAATCGCGGACCTGTCCGCTAACTCGGGTACCCGTACCCGGAGCTCGACGCCAACCCCCTCTGACGCCATCCCAGGTCCCTCTGGTGCGTCAGGAATGCTTCCTCCTCGGAGACGATGCGCCGTTCGCGAGATCGCCGACCTGTCCGCGGAATCGCGCACCCTTACCCGGATCTCGACGCGGACCCTCCCTGACGGATTATCGGGACTCCCTCGTGCGTCAGGGATACCTTTTTCCCGGAGATAACGCGTGGTTCCGGACTTAGCCGACCCTCGGACATACCGACCTCGCGTCAGAGACCTGTTTTACCCGCGCCAATCGAGTGGTTCCCGATTTCGCGTATGTGCTTCCGGATTTTAACGCCGCCCGTCCCTGATTACTCTTGGGGCTCTGTTTGTGCGTCAGGGGCCCGTTTCCCCTCGCTTGTACCATCGGCTTCCAAAATGGCGGACGCCTTACCCGACTCTACCTTTGGCCGCGGGGCCGTATCAGTCGCGTCCCGGGGATGCGTCGTGCACCCCCCTCGATTTCGAAGATTACGTGTGGCCCTTGCCGTATCCGCGTCATATTCGCCGGTTCAGCCGTGGAGAACAAACAAAAAAAAGAAAAACATTACAAGGGCCAAACTTAAAGAAAATTTATGCTTATCTGAAACCGGCGCGCTCGGACCTTATGCATCCGGCATTGATTCTTAGCCTAATGTTTGCCAACGGGCATAATCTTAAACTTACCTTATATCTAATATTTGCGCCGGGCGGGTCTTGCGACGTCGCCGCCCTCGGAGCGCTCGGCGCTTACACAATCGGGGAATCCTCATCGGACTCCGGGCTTTTAAAGCTCTCGTCCGATAGCTGCTCCTCCGGTCGTGTTGAGCCGTCGCCTGTTGGGACCTGTTCCCGCGCCTCTCCGACTGCCGCGGGTTCCTGCGTCTCCTCGGTCGCGTGCGGGGACTCTATGGACGGCATGTCGCCCGCCGCGCACGTCTTACCTTCGTCGACACCCGTACGTCGGGCCGACAGCCGGCGCACCTCGTCCTCCGGCAGCCGCTCGATGATCACCTTCAGCGACCTCGAACCAGCTAGGCGCGACCGATATGAGGGCGGTCGCAATGCCATATTCGGGACGCGGTTCTGATTCATCGAGTACTTGCCTCTTGACGAAAAAGTTTTGAATTTTATTGAAAATGGAGTCGGTGGACGTAACAATAAGCTTGCTGGAAAGTCCGCACGGTGTATGTTTCGAGAACGTGTACGTGTACTCGAAATCTCTGCAGCAGCCGAAACATCGATACTTGGAGAGTGTATTAACGTCGATCGACGAAATCGGCTACTTTACGTTTTCCAACAACAGTGACGTCATTCCACCGAGTGATGCGCGTCCAAACTCAATCTTCGTCTTCGATGACGTGGCGTGCGATAAGCAAGATGCTGTGAGAGAGTACTTCTCAATGGGCAGACACTCGAGCGTCGACTGCTTCTATCTCTGTCAGACGTACGCGAGAATACCTAAACATCTGATACGTGACAATGCGAACCTACTGATCCTGTTCAAACAGGATGGTACCAATCTGAAACACGTGTACAACGATCACGTAAATACCGACATGTCGTACGACGAATTTTGTGCGTTGTGTCACGATTGTTGGCAACGCAAGTACGGATTCGTAGTGATAGACAAGGACAGCGCGCTTTCGAACGGCCGGTACAGAAAAGGATTTAACGTGTTCGCGATACCACAAAAGCGATCAGTCGCTGTCGATACCTCGTCGGGCTAAAACGTGTGATTAACACCGCTGATTTTTTTCCGCGATGGCCACGATCGACGGGAGTGAGAATATTCGCAAGCGCAAGAAGATCGCGAAGGAGATTGCGAAAACGAGTGATTCAATTCGTAAGAAACTTCGCGCTTTGAAGACCGGTAAGATCGTGAAGGACATTGAGTTGGACACACACTTTAAACCTCTCATCGGGCCGCTGCAAAAGATCGCAGACAACTCGATCTCGGTGAAGAAAGAAGAGCCGGAGAGCGTCGCTGACGTGGGGATCAAAACGTTACCATTTCAGCAGCGCGAGAAGGAGGAGAAGGAGGTGGAGGAGGAGGAGGAGGATTGGGAGGATGCGACGTCGAAAAAGAGGAAGCGATCAGACTCCTGGTTGGATCTCTCATCGACACCGCATAAATCTATTCGATCGAAAGTACTAACGATAACCTCCACACCACTCGCGACGGTGGGAACCGTGCAAAAAATTCCCGAATCACTCGCAAGCGCGGATGTTTTCGAAACCACGGATGACTCGATCGCGACGACCGTACGAAAGCAGTTGGAGACTGCGGAGGGCCGAGAAACGTTTCTACAAACGTTGCAAGAACGCTTGGGTCCACTGGGCCAAAAGTACATAATGGAATTTTTGAGCGCCGTTCCAACGATAGACACCGTATACGGCGTTTATTTCGGCAAGGACGGAATGATGCTCGGCAATAAACGTTTTGACGTGGACAACGCGGATAACATTTATATCGGTGGCGTACGATACGCTGGCACACCTGGTATTTATGAGTTGATCTTCGATAGACTGCCCGATGACGAGAGCTACACGGAGGACGACATGCAAAAGTGCAAGAACATACTGTCGACAACGAGTGCTCATAAATACAAGCACGATCCTCGCGAGCGAGTACTGAGCAACAAGGGAAGCAAGTATATGAATATAATCGGATCGTTGTTCCCTCCCGCTGCCCCATCCAGGAAGAAGAAAAAATCTGGAAAGGGATTATGCATGCCTATCGATGACGCTAACCGACAATAAGATCGACTACGTGCACTGGGACGACCCCAACGAGCTGGTGGATCGTCTCCGATTGCTCGACGCTTCGCGCTAAGCGGGTCACAATGGTCACGACAACGAGATCCTGTCAATCATCGAGGAACTTCGCGAGGCTGGGCTTATTATAAATTAAACCATGCGTCGGCGAACCATTCAATCAGCATTGAAATGTCGATCAACAAGTTTGGCATATCGCTAAGAAAGGCGAGACGCAATCGAACTATCAATGCAATGGATTAGTCAGAAATTACGTGCGGGATAACGCTCTTTGTATGGTTGCTGCCAACTTTGACGCAAAGTCGCGTAAGACACGACGCGTGGCGCATCCGGAAGCTGATAATGACGCGGTTAACAAACTATACGTGGATCAGTGCTTTAAAATGTTGAGCAATCGACAGAAAAAGTCAGACGAGAAGTTGGCTGCGTTCGAGAAGGATCTGCATGCGTTACGGATTGCGATACACGAGCTTCGACATTTGACCACTGAGTAAAAAACGAACAACAACAACAATGGATAGCAACAAATGGAACGGCTATGAACGATTAACGGGCGACGATGAACGGCAACGACGAACGGTTCAGGAACGGCTTAGGAATAGCTGAATAGCTATCAAGCGGCCAACGAACGAGTCAGAAACAGCTATGATCAGCTGGCGAATGGCTATGAACGGCTAGCGAAGGGCTATAAACGGCTAGTGGACAAAGAACGGCCAGCAGACAAAGAACGACTATTGAAGGACGATGAACGGAAATAAACGGCTATTGAATGGTTAAAAAAGTTTGAGATATAAATCATAATATAATTTCTTTGTGCATATTACGCACCGCTAAAAACATGACATCCGCCGATGGACGTAAAAATATCGAGAAGCAACGACTCGTTGAAGAACTGCATGCTCCGGCGAGAAGAAATTTTCCACGAAGACACGTCATAGTTCGGGGATACGACGACCTGTGGCAGGCTGACATTGTCGAGATGCGCCCATACTCACGTTTCAACAAAGGTTACCATTATATACTCACCGTCATCGATGTGCTGAGCAAGTATGCGTGGGCTGTACCGCTCAAGAGTAAAGGTGGAAGCGAGACGGCTGAAGTTATAGCCAAAATAATTCGAGAGAGCGGGAGATGTCCGAAAAACTTACAAACCGATATGGGGAAGGAATTTTACAACACCGACGTGCAACGTCTCGTGAGGAAACACAACATCAATCATTATTCCACATATTCGGTGTTGAAGGCGTCGGTCGTCGAGCGATTCAATCGCACGTTAAAGAATAACATGTGGAAGATGTTTACGTTCAACGGAACTTACAAGTGGATCGACGAGCTATCGCGTCTCGTCGCGGAGTACAACGCGCGCAAGCATCGAACGATCGGCATGCGGCCCGTCGACGTTACTCCTGCAATCGCTAAAAGACTCTTAACCACGGTGTACAGCGCGATCAAGATCGCAGGTTTGACAAAGTTCAAAGTAGGTGATCGGGTACGCGTTAGCAAGCATAAGACAGTTTTCGAGAAGGGTTACACGCCAAATTGGAGCACCGAGGTGTTTAAGATCGTTAAAGTGCAACACACTAATCCCGCAACCTATCTGCTGGAGGACTATCGCGGAAAATCTATCGCTGGAGCGTTCTACGAGCATGAGTTACATCGTGCGGCTTACCCGGACACGTATCTCGTGGAGAAAGTACTGCGCAGGAGGGGTGATGAGGTCTACGTGAAATGGCTGGGATTCGATGGATCGCACAACTCATGGATACACAAGGACAATGTTATTTAAATCATGCAGATCATATTTTTAAAACATATGAAAAATAAACTATGTAAAAAATATTAAATACATCTTTATCTTAGATATTTATGTACAATATCTTTATTAATATCCCTTCCAACAATATAATATACCTTACCTTATATTACGTTACGTTACCATACATACGTACATACATATATACATACTTATATACACATACCTACACACATACCTATATACACATACATACATTACATTACATTACATTACGTTACGTTACGTTATACTATTATACCTTACGTTATACTATTACATTTTATTATACATACAATACACTACGTTTTCGGAGGGGGTATTTGATAATGCCCCCACGGTAACGTATCAGTCGAATCGGGTATAATGTATCACTTATCGTCGTACCGACTCAGAGCGATTTTCGTCTCACGAATGGTGCTCACATCATGCAATTTCGATCTTATACAGAACTGCTGTCGCGTCATTTCAATCTCGTCCCTCAGACACCGCGTGTAATCGTTGAACGTTATTGTACGCTGTTACATCCGCCCCACGCCCGTTTTCGATAAAATTAAAAACTTTAAAACATTAGGAACAAGTACCAAAATAAGCTAGGTACCCGACCGAACCGCGTCCCCAATCTGGCATCTTCCCAGTAGTTAGATTGGGAGAGTTCTAGGCCAAATAGATAAATACGTAGAACCCCTTAAAATTAAGACTCCTAACTATAAGAATATCCAAAACCCTTACGGACAGACAAACTTACCATAAGATTTACCGACAGAAAGCTTACCACTTACCACCAGCAAAATTTATCGACAGTCAAGTTACCGACAGACAAACTTACCATTCACCACTTATCATCAAGACTTACCAACAGACAGGCTTACCGACACTCGACCTACCGAATCTGCCGATGACCATTAGATAATAATTCCAGTTGGTATGTAAATAGATATAAGTCATAGCGACGCCCAAGAGGCTTACTTTAATATTACTTCGTAAGGATCCAATCTGCCGATAATGGAACTCACCATCCCCGTCCCAAAAGAAACCTACTCCCACTCTCAGACAACACAGGCCCCCTTAGACTTCGCATGACCATATAAGGAGAGAAATCTAAAACAAGCCCAATGACGCAACCCTTCCACTGACGTGACCCTTCCACCGACGCAACCCTTCCACCGACGCAACCCTTCCACCGACGTAACCTTTCCACTCGACCACCCCCGCCACCAAAAACAAAAGATATAAAAGAGCGAATATCCCAAGGGACTCTCTCAGTTGATCCTCGGACTTGGAAGCGACACTACCTCCAGCTCAGGGTGTAAGCCCTACACCTCTAAATCCAGAACCTTCCTACCGCCACGTGCGTCTCTACATCTTCTAACTCCAACTCTAAAATCTTCTAATTCCACATCCTCCTATTTCCACTACGAGTTCTAGAAGCATTGCCACGTACTTGTAACATTTTACGAATAGCTCTGTTATATTAATCTACATTGTAGCGTTTAGTGAACAATTCTGTAATACTATTTTGCTTAAATCAAACAATCTTGTAATACCGACTCACCACTAACGTCCGATTAAATAATCTCGTAACATTTTCACCATCCAGTTGAATAAACGTTGAACAACATTGCTAATATCCGGCTTAACCTATCGTGGCGTCAGCACGTGCTATTGCATCACCACGGTTTCAGCGCGTGCTTTCGCTTCGTCATAGCGTCACCACGTGTCTCCGCCATTACGGCGTCCCCACGTGCTGTTGCATCACCTTGCATCACCTCATAGGACCACGCGGTCGTTGTATCCTATAGTGTTACAGATGCTACGATTGTAATCGCGCTTTAGTATATTCTTACACTGTAATCACGCGTTAGTCTATAGTTTTATCAATTTGTAACCACTAAATACTCCGTAATATACAATTAATTTTACACGATCTCGTATATTTTACACGTCCTTCCACTACCCCAACTCATCCCACGTAGACTTCCGCCTTCGGTAAACTTTATTAACGCTATAACAAATACTCAGTCACCGGTCTTTTCCCTATAACCATCCGCACGCGGGGCAGTGCTGCACGCGCAGGCACGTTTCGTCTGTGGGCATCTGTGAGAGAGGCAGTGCTGCACGCGCAGGCACGTTTTCTTACCGCAGTAACGGGAATCAACCGGAGACATTTATCCTAAAGCCGAGTGGTACGTCTTAGCCTACGGGCGTCTGCGAAGAGATCACTTCCGGCAACAACTAATTCCAGGAAAACGAAAAGGTGGAATTAAACACCGTACCCGTAGACTGAATCGTCTCCTCTACAAATCTCCCTACAACCCAGTGTTGGGAGTCGACCTCGACTACGCGAATGACCCCGAATACGATAAATATTTCTTGAACCCCGCGCGCAAGGCGGACGAAAAACAAAGTAGTGTTACGTCCCGGGGTATCACGGCCGCGAAGCGGTGCTCGGACTTTTCCCGCGAGACTGGATCGCTTAGTCGGGTCTTTGAACCAAGGGGTTCTACCCGGGGATACCCGCGATCAGGGTAATTCGCGAGCGGAACTCACGCTACCAGACGGTTTGCCCAATTCGAACTCTTACGGGGAGACCTGAGTTGTATGGTTCTTCGCGTTCACGGATGAGGTATCGCTCGAACGATTCCTCCACCTCCATGCACGACTCGCACTCGTACGCGGGCTGATGATCGGCTAGAACCTTGTTGCATTCGGAACACGATGGGAACTCCGTCCGCGGACCGTACTGTACGAAATGTCGGAGTACGCCCTCGTACTCTTGGCGGGCGGATTGGTATCTGCTGAGCTGACAATCTTCACAAATAGTTATTCCGGTAGTCTTATGTCGGAAGAACAAGGAATAAACGCAGATCCCGTTCATCAGCCAGAGCCTGAGCGGGGTAGGTGGGGAGGTTACTCCCAACGAACGACGACTTGCCGGGTGCCTCGGGCACATGAACACGTGGTTGTCTTCGGTTTTGAGAGATGGCGATTATAGTGGCTTCTCTTTCTAAGTATTGTTGTCCGCCTTCGTATGTTACTGAACGGGTCACGTCGGAAAGTATTTCGGTACACGAGGGGCACGCGGCGGGCTCCTGAATTTCTCCGGTTATTACGTCACACGAATCGCACTCCTCTAATTTATATTAAAACCCGATGTGCAGGTAATGGCGGATAATAAGGTCGCACTGACTACGCTCTTGCACGGGCAAGTCTCGATAACACGCTTCGCAAAGATAATGCCTGCTGTTACGATTTTGGTGACACACGGTAAAGACGCAAATCGCGCGGGACAACCAATTCCTGCGCGCGACTCGAGCAACGAACGATGGGAGACGGCGCGATGCGTTAGGTCGAGACGGCCTTCCGCTCATAACGTTTGCTAAATCAAATAGGCACCTACCTTACGTCCAATTAATCAAGTTCCAACGGATGGTCTGCGGTGCCCCAGTGCTCAGGCGTAGAAGCGCCGTAGTAGCGGTGCAAGATCTCGGCACGCCTTTGGAGGTAGTGGACGCGTCGTGGGTCGTTTCCTTTGATCGCCTCTATCCACTTCAGCGAGGGGAGATGGGGATGCTCTGGTCGCGTAATCGGGATGAGTTGGTAGCGTCGAATTTTCCGGAACGCCTGGTAGCTGGCCCGGGATTCTTCCTTGCTCAGCGGGGTGTAAGCGTCCGGGCGAATACCACTATTTGTTTCGCGCACAGAATTTAACCCAACGTTGTGTAACTCGTTTTCCGCTTTGCGCGCGGAACTCGGAGCGAAATATCTTTCGTACTCGGGATCTTCGGTGTACTCGACTCCTAACAGGGAGTCTGTAGGGGGGTCGTATAAGGAACGGAGTAATCCGCCGGCGGCGGTTCCTTGATCCGGCTCGTCGCGTTTTAGACATAGGTTACACCCGTTTAATGGTGTAACAATGCTGGGTATCGCCCGTCGGTTCTCCGAGATCCAGAGGAGAAAACGTGCGCCTCGTGGCGCACTGCCTTCTCTAGTAAACGGCTACGATGGGAAACGTGCGCCTCGTGGCGCACTGTCTCGTACGTAGGCGCTGGCAAAGAGAAATTCAGGATCGATATTCCTTACGCGTCGGAGCTTGGAATCTGTATAGAGTATTCGTGGGTATTCGGGAGAGATTGTAAGGAGAAGACACCGTGTAAAGTTAATGGTGTATTTCGTAAAGTGAGAAATTACAAATTAATGCTATTTCTAGATTAACGCGAAATTACAAAACAAGGATAGACTAAGATGCGATTACAAGTGGTTAATGTTTATACTGCTACTAAAAAGGACGGCCACGTGGCGTATGAGATGATGCAACAGTGGATTGTCCGCACGTGGCGTGATGTAATATGGAAGCTTCTCGAAAGGGTTATGGATTTAGAGGATGTTGGAAGGTTTAGAATATTCTGGATTTAGGAGGTTCTGGATTTGGAAGATTTTGGATTTAGAAGATTTAGAGTCGCGTGGAGATAGAGCTCACCCTGGGTTGGAGGTAGTACCGTATCCGAGGATCAACTGAGAGCGATCCCTTGGGAGCTCGCCCTTTTATACCATTTTCTCTGGTGGCGGGGGTAGCACTGTGGAAGGGTTGCGTAGGTGGAAGGGTTAAGTAAGTGGAAGGGATTGCGTCATCGGAGTTTTTCCGGAAGGGTCTGGAAGGTTTGAGAATCGTCTAGAATGTTTATGTTATAAAAGAGAGAGCGGAATTTCGGTAGATTACATCCTCATAAGATTAGAACATTCGCGGTGACTTATACCTACGTTAGTGTTAAATGTTAAATGCTAACTATTTCTAAGGTTCGCTGGTAAATTCTGCTGTTGGTAATGTTACTGATGGTAATTTGTCTGGAGGGTAAGTCTACTTGATGATAAGTTCTACTGTCGATAATTTTACTGGTGGTAAGTCTACTTGATGGTAAGTTCTACTGTCGATAATTTTACTGGTGGTAAGTCTACTTGATGGTAAGTTTTACTGTCGATAAGGTTCGTCTGTTGGTAGCTGTTGCTGTGGAGATGCCAGATTCAGGACGCGGTTTTGAGCCAGAACCGGCCGTGTCTACCTACTGGCGAGATGCCATATTCGGGACGCGGTTCTGATTCATCGAGTACTTGCCTCTAACGAAAAAGTTTTGAATTTTATTGAAAATGGAGTCGGTGGACGTAACAGTAGTGAAAATTTAGACTCGGTACGCGAAGTGACCACGTGTGCCTACGTACCCGGGAGCAGGGAAGAGTCGCGGGCAAATGATCGGGCCTTCTCGAACAACCGTGGCTACCGACTAATCCCATTAACGCTGCCTGCACATCCGCCCATTCCATCCTGGGAGTGGATTGAATCCATCAGAGAGGACGACCCCCGTCGTACGAAGTACACTCAACAATGCGCAGAGATCCTCCATCAACATTACGACGCCGCAACTCCTGCACACTGGGGCACCGCGGATCATCCCTTGGAGCTTGATTAGCTGCGCATAAGGTAAGTGCCTCCAATCATATAAGCGGACGCTATGAGCGAAAGGCCCTCACGACCCAACGCGTCGCGTCGTATTCCGTCATTGATCTCTCGAATCGCGCGTAGAAATTGGCTGTCCCGCGCGATCTGTGTCCTTACCGTGTGCCACCAGAATCGGAATAGTAAGCATTATCTTTGCGAATCGTGTTACTCTGACTTATCCACACAAGAACGCAGCCGTTACGACCTTGTGATCCGACACTATTTACATATCGGGTTCCGGTACAAACTAGAGGAGTGTGATTCTTGTGACGTCATAATCGGGGAAACTCAAGAACCCGCCGCGTGTCCCACGTGTTCCGAGATATTCCGTGACGTAACCCGATCAGTAGAATACGAAGGGGGACAGCAGCATCTCGAAAGAGAGCCCACTATCATCGCTATTTCCCAAACTAGAAGGGGGCCACGGTCGTATGTGTCCTAGACTGCCGGTCAGCCAACGTTCTTTGGGAGTACTTCCCCCTCCTTCCCCGCTCAAGGCCTGGTTGATGAACGGTGTCTGCGTCTACTGTCTGTTTTTCCGGAACAAAATTACCGACGTAATTATCTGCGAGGATTGCCTACTCGATAACTATCAACCCGTCCGACAAGAATTTGAAGGGATCCTCAGGCACTTCGTACAGTACGGTCCGCGAACGGAGTTTCCGACGTGTAGCGATTGCAACAAAACCCTAGCTGACTATCGCCCGACATTCGAGTGCTATTCTTGCACAGAAGTAGAAGAGGTATTCGAGCGATTCCTCCTGCGCGAACGTGAAGAACCACATAATACCTATCTCCCCGTCAGAGTCAGAATCGGACAAACTACTTGGTGATAAAGTTCGGATCGCGAATTACCCTGTCGCGGGTATCCCCGGGTAGAACCCCTCGGTTCAGTAACCCGAAAAGCGACACAGTCCCCCGCGTAAGATCCGAGTTCCGCTTAACGGCCGCGATCAGCCGGGACGTAACAACGCGCTACAACGTTACTCTTGACGCCTTTTGCTTTTTTAGTGTCTTTTTTACCATCCACCTTCAACGCGTACATCTTCGCTCTGAGTCCAACAAATTCGGTCATTATCGCACCATTGTTTTCGTCTTTCATTAAGCCCGGCACCTTCTTGTTCGCAAGCTGTATACCGTACGCGTTATCTACCGGATAATCGCTTGTGTCGAATCTGTCGATGTCGCGTTTCATCGTCTCGTCGTCGCACTCGATGTGGTATATAAGGCTGTCCGTATCGGTGTACATAACTTTACACTTGTCGTGATACAGTGGTAACATGTACTCGTGATGAAATTTATACAAACATGTCTTGGATATATCGAGGATGCACATACCCACGTAGATTGGTTTGTTGAATTTCACCTCGAGTTTTCGCATTTCAATTGCTACTAGATTTTCCGAAAACACGCTCCTGCTGTGGAAATTCGGTCGCGCGATCATTGCCTCTGCGCCATATCGCCCGTCCCACTTCGTCAATAATTTTACATCGACGTGATTGCGTACATTTTCCATCGTTTTCCCGAAAACCGCGTTATTCATCAATTTGTATAAATTTTTCTCGAAATCGTTTTTTGTTTGCGTTCTAAATTTTGTATTAAGTTCTATATAATCGTGGAGCCACGGAGATTGCGAAAATTCCAATACGCGGTGTATCTTTGTAACGCGAAGACCGTGTTGCGTACACTGTTGCAAGTTACGGTAATGGATGACGTAACGCTCCTTATTGTATAAAGTCGCGAGAAGTTTGTTCTCTCGCTTGCCGGGCGGTTTATCGCTCGTCGGACAGAACGGTAGATCAGCGTGCGCGTCGTGTTTATTCTGCGGATACTCTAGATCGACCTCGAGAATATAACCCGTGGGCGAATCCGAACCGATCGCATTCACGTCGAAGTTCGAAACGTCTTCGACCCATCGAAAATCTGCGTAGGGCAATGGTTGACACATCGCCCAACCGTACAAGTTGTTTACATCAAAATACATGAGATACGACGATGGTTTTAACGGATCGTGAGATTGCATGTACTTGTCATTGGCTTGCGTATCTACCGGAACATTGACTGAGGCCGCCGCGAATACCGCGTTCGATAAACATTACCATATCAATGTCTGTGAACAGTTCAAAATTTATGCGTGTATGTTTTAACATAGCATCCCACGTGAAACCCGGTAGAGTGTAATAATGCGCTGGATCGAGTCCGTAACTCGCGACGCAGCTATCGCGAAAATTTTCAAACACGTTGGCCAACAGCAAGACATCGGTTTTCAGGTATAGATCACTGTATTCACCCAGGGTTCGAACGGAGAATCGCTGCCATACGTTCGCGGCGTGCGCGTAATCGTTCTCGGATACGGTGTCACCGGTCAAGGAACTGTAAAATGAATCGCGCGGTGGTAAACACGTATCCTCCAGCTTTTCGACGCAATCAATGTACTCATACGGAAAGACACCTTTTCGTGTCAATAATTTGAAATCATCATCGGATAACGCGGAAAATTGGGAACGTATAATTTTCAACTTATCCTTATCGAGGAAGGATGACAATTTATCGAGGCTGCTACTTAGAAATTTGTATGAGTCGATGAATCTTAATTTTATATCGCTTCGCGAATCTGATCTTTCGGCGGTATCTTTTACATGTTTAGTGAATGAAATGTACTTTTCCTTTGTTATAGGTAGTACATCGATTGAGCCTTCGAACGTGGCAGCTATCTCCGTGATAATAAAATGCGCGTCATAGCCCGATAGATTGTGGAATATTACTGGGATGAAGTGAGAATCCTTATAATTCAGATTGCATGTTGAATGTGCGGGGCCCCGATAATTGCCGGTTAAATGATCTCGTACAATGATCTCGTACTCTCACGTCGTCTGATGCGAACGATTTCTCGCATATGTGGCAGTGCGTTGCGCTGTTAAACTTTTCCCACTCGTCTTGCGTCAAATTTATCATGGGTACATTAGCGGACAAGATAGGCTTTACGCTATGGGCTAATTTTTCGAGCTCTCTGGCAAACCATGTAATGCAATCTTTATCGCGACGAAATTGATACGCGGATAACGAATCGTCGTACGAGCACCGCACGTAATACCCGACGCTAAATACCTCATGGTGTTGGTATATGCTGGACGTTTCTGAATCCACTTCCGTCTTTTTCAGGGCGCACTCTAAGTTGGCGTATATGATGTATGGGACTCGTTCTTTCCTGCCGTAGTTATTGAATTGCAGCCGTTTGTCATTATCACATGGTAGTCGGATGGCACAGTTGTTCCTCTCCTGGCAGTCGACGGTGTGAGCTTCCAATTTTTCGTTCGAAATAAAATAGTGTAGACATCTCCGAAAAAGAATAATTTATTATTTTTCATGAAAAAGAAATATAAAATATCATAGAAGAGAAATGTACTCACCGATCGCAGAAGTATTTTTTGTGTTCATTCTTATTAATCTGCGAGCTCACGAGGCGTGATAGGTTCTTGATCCAGGCGAAATGTCCTACGTTAGCATCTCGCGGATCTTCCACATATAACAAATTGACATGCTTTTCTCTCTTCTGGTCGGTAAGCCGTATTGGAAGGATTGTATGTTGATCCTTGTTTTGTTTCTGGATGGTATATACGTTGATTGAAATGTCATTGTGATCTTCAAATTTTTTAATTTGACGCAACGACATTGGGAATTCAATGTTTTGTAAATTTAATGTTGTTTCATAAGGAGGGTATGAAGATTTTCTATGTGGATTATTCTTAACTGGATACAGCGCGGCGACCACCGACCACGCGAAACATGCATTGTCCGTTGATTGCACGTTAATCACCGCTTTCTTTAATTCAATTTCTCGCGGTAAATCGATGTAACACCCCACGTGCAATGGATTGTACTTGTTTATATTTAGCGTTAAATTAAGTATACGTGATAACACCCACCCGCTATCGCGTTCCTGGAATTCCTCCAGCAATGCTAAAGTGGGCTCGATAACGCGCAACTCATACCACTCTTCCAAATCGGACTCGCGAAAGAGTTCACAGTTTTTCGTATTGACACTTTTGTTCGCACGTTTATCGCCCGCCACAAACTCGCCGTTGAACATTGTGTTTATTTTTACACTGCCATGTTGTTGTATGACGTTCCGCACATGATTGAATACAATGTCTCTCGCATCCTCGAGAAATTTTCGTGGTTCGATGTGATCGGTATTGATTACCGCACCAGTCAATATGCGACTTTCGAAAGCCGTATCTATCTCACGCTATCTGAGTCCTGTCTCACTCGCACTGTATCCGGCACCCACATGCACGAAACGTTGACGTACCGAATCTTTTATACTTTCGATTCGCGCGATTTGAGCCACCAACAACTGTTGGTTGCCGATTGATAAACGAGGCCGTTTACTTCGGCTTTGTTCTTCCAACACTTCGATATATTGATTACATTGCTGCTCCCATACATTAAATTCTTCGATCGAATTCAATCGATCGGATTGCTCCAACAACTCTTGCTCTATATTCTCGTTTCCTTCGATCCAAAGATTGCTTCTAAAGACTGCTCGCTTGCTTGCTTGAGAATACTATGATTTTTAACACTCTTTTCCATCGTTTTATACTTTTCTTCCACCACTTTTTCTCTTTTCTTAATCATTTCTTCCTCTTCTACTTCTACGTCACAGAGACGTGACATCCCTTAGACCCTTTGGGTCTCAATAAGCAAATAAGCTATTTGCTTATTAATAAAAAATTTTCGTCCGAATGGAAACATAAACCATGTCCCGACACATAGCTCGTCAAAGGATGAGACAATTATGGTCATAAATTATAGCAACCTGTCATCGGTGCTCAATTCTATAACATTTGTATGACTCTTATCTGGTCGAACGTGCTTCCATACAAAAAACGGAGAAATGTTCGTCTTTGATGCAGTATGGCTCTTATCTGGTCAGATGTGCCTCCAAGCAAAGAAATGTTCGTCTTTGATGCAAAAAGGGTTGGGCCACGTCTCGGTACGAGCCTAACTGTTTCTATCTTTACTCCCTCCCTTCCCTCCCCATCTGAGCAGCTACGGGGACGGATGTCCTGACACGTACGTTGCGCGATACATGCTTATACACGATATCTGCAACTATGTTATTTTTGTTTGAAATCGAACAATGTGTCAAACATGTATATTTCAATTTATGTCAAAATATACAGCATGTTAGTAATAAGTATAAACATTTTGTAACAATCTTGCGACAAAATCGTATCACGGATAAATGTCAGGCGAGAAAAGTATTGAGTGAGGTGTCCGATGGAAGTTCGCTCATAGATTGCGAACTATTAGCTTTCGCCTTAGATAACATTGCATATGAAGCAAAAATGTAAATAACGAATAAAAATTGAATATTAGCATAAATAGTGGTAAAATTATTTTTCAATCTATCTCTTCCGTTTTCATCCAACATTAGCCTCCTCTATGTTTAAATTATATCTATATATATGTTGCGGTAATGTTCTTTTAATTATATAAACAATTTATTATAAATTTAAAGAATTAATAAAATTATTAAAATATTGATAAAAACTTTTATCTAAAATAGAATAATCTCATTACGACGCGTACGAACTTGTTCGTTCCTGTCTTCCACTCTCATTTCCCCACTACGGGGACTCTATAGTTTGTCACGTAAAATATGGTTTTTGTCAACATTTTTTTTTGAACGCAGACCTAGAAAAAAAAAGGTCTTCGACGTCATCTCTTCCTGCGTTCAACTCTATATTTTAAGTCACGTAAATTTTTTTTTATAAAATTATTATAATTAAATTAGGTTATAAATCATTATATTAATTAAATTAGGTTTTAAAAAATTATATTAATTTATAGGCTATAAATAATTAATTAATTGAATTAGGTTATAATTAATCATAACCTAACTCAATTAATTTAATTATATATAGCCTATAAATTAACATAATTTTTATAACCTAATTTAATTAATATAATTTTTTATAACCTAATTTAATTAATGATGCAAACACACCGTCATCCCCTCCACGCCGATGACGTCATCCCCCCACCAAAAAGTGTTCCAGAACCGGCATAACCTATCTACTGATGTGCAATGCCGAGCCCGATTAAAAATAAAAAATAATACATATATTTGTAATGGAAGTCACGAGAAGCACGAAAAGCCTGTTAGTGAACTTGCCGATTTAAAAAAAGAAATCGAAACAGCACGACCATTTGAGACAACTAAAATGATAAAAAAAGGATTGTTTCAAAGTAAGTAAGAGGCGATGAAATAAAAAATAATAATTATGAAGATAATTATTACAATTTGTAATTCGTTATTTGTTTACACATAGATACGACCATCTTCTAGATTTAACAAGTGTGTCAAATATTGAGAAATGTATAGAGCGCCATAGATAACAAAATATTGGAAAGATTCCAAGAAATCTTGACGATTTGCAAGATTGCTTAGAGAAAGACAATTGGAAGCAACTGTTTGTTATTAACGAAACAGAATGTTTCATTAATAAGTTTGTAAAAAAAAATAGCATTACAAACGCTATTATTTTCATTGATAAAGTTTTGATAGAAAAACTTATAAATCAGATTGAGGGAAAGCTAACTATCTTCGTAGATGGGACGTTTGCGACAGTACCTCAATTGAAAAATAAGGATTGTCAATTGTGGACAATTCTGATTAGATACAATAACAGAGTAAGCAAAACAATTAATTTATTAGTTCAATTATTAAATAATTAGTTTATTTAAATATATATGCGTGCGTGTGTATATAAATATATGTATAAGTAAATTTTATTGCTCTCAAATTTTAGACATTTCCAATTGTCTACACTATTATGGAAAAACGTATTGCTCAAAATTATATCGAAATTTTGAGAGCAATTTTACAGAGTGTAGATATAAGACCTGATATAATAATATCTGATTTTGAGAAAGCAGAAAGAAAAGCGTTACAAACAGTTTTTCCTAAGGCTAAACTCATTGGTTGCTTCTTCCATTACAGTTAGGTATTAAAAAATACGATTACACATAATAACAAACATGTAGTGTACATAAATTTTCTTCTCATGTCCGTTTCTCATTACAGGCGTTAGTTCGTAATGCAGACAAGTATGGAATCCTGAAAGGAGAAGAGAAAGAGTTAGGCTGGGGTATTACAAAATTATTAATATCTCTCGCTTTCTTGCCAGAATCATTAATAGAAGAAGGGTTCCAAATGATAGCCAATGTCATCTTCCCGGAAAAAAGTTTTTCATATAAAAACATATATAAATAAATATAATTATATACTGAATATGTCCATATATAATGTTCATACTAGTTTCTTTCTTTTGTAAAATTTCTATTTAATCTAAGAAAAATAATAGTAATAGTAAGAAGACATAAAATATAATTAAAAGGATGATTTTTGTACGGTTTTTCTTTAGAAAAGTTAACTTTTAAAAAATAAATATATTAAATAGAAACTTTACAAAGGAAGGAAACTAGTATGCACATATATATGAACACATATATTTCGTATGTAATTATATACATTTATATATAGTTACATATATTTATATATGTCCACACAACACACATATAAGAACAATTTTTTAGCGTGTTTTAGGATTGTAAACGTTTACAACCACTTCTGAAATATTATAGAGACACTTGGCTCAAAGGATTTAAGCCCAGTTCGTTCTGTGTATTTAAAAAAATACATAGAACGAACAATGTCTCAGAAAGACACAATCGGGAATTGAGAGAAACTTTGAAAAAAACATTCCACGATTGTTGAATTTTTAGGTACGTCTCAGATAAGATAAAGATATCATGTTTAACTCAATTCGAGTTTATATCATTATATTTAGAAAAATGCATACAAGAAATGCGTGCACACATGCTGTTCAGATTTCATTAACATTATGATCAGAAGAATGTTTTAATTAATAAAATTATGTATACATATATATATTAATTACATATACGTATATATATTAATTTATATATATATATATATATATATATATATATATATATATATACACACACATACACACAAGTCATGAAGGTTCACAAATATTTATACATTATTTGTATTCATCTTGTGCTTATAACGTAATAATTTAATTAAGTTTCAAATTAAAGTTTTAACATGATATCACATATCATAATGAAATGTAATCATCACGAATTTCTAATTCAATGTTATTTACAGCTTACCTTACTGAGCATCAAAGAAACATCAAAAGTTTGATGCAACATCCACAATTCTGGGCGAGGTCGGTGCGTGAGCCTACACAAATTAAAGAAAATAAATAAAAATTTGGAAGAACATAGAGAAAAATATAAACGAGTTAGATTTATTACTGATCTTAAATACGTTATCTGAACTTGTTGGAAGAGATTAAATAAATTTATAAATATGTTACAGTAGGTATACTATGGGAGTTCTGGAACACTTTTGGTGGGGGGATGACGTCATCGGCGTGGAGGGGATGACGGTGTGTTTGCATCATTAATTAAATTAGGTTATAAATCATTATATTAATTAATGTAGGTTATAAAACATTATATTAATTTATAGGTTATAAATAATTAAATTAATTGAGTTAGGTTATGATTAATTATAACCTAATTCAATTAATTTAATTATTTATAACTTATAAATTAATATAATTTTTTATAACCTAATTTAATTAATATAATTATTTATAACCTAATTTAATTATATTAATTTAATAAAAAATTTACGTGACTTAAACTATAGAGTTGAACGCAGGAAGAGATGACGTCGAAAACCTTTTTTTTCTAGGTCTGCGTTCAAAAAAAAATGTTGACAAAAACCATATTTTACGTGACAAACTATAGAGTCCCCGTAGTGGGGAAATGAGAGTGGAAGACAGGAACGAACAAGTTCGTACGCGTCGTAATGAGATTATTCTATTTTAGATAAAAGCTTTTAACAATATTTTAATAATTTTATTAATTCTTTAAATTTATAATAAATTGTTTATATAATTAAAAGAACATTACCGCAACATATATATAGATATAATTTAAACATAGAGGAGGCTAATGTTGGATGAAAACGGAAGAGATAGATTGAAAAATAATTTTACCACTATTTATGCTAATATTCAATTTTTATTCGTTATTTACATTTTTGCTTCATATACAATGTTATCTAAGGCGAAAGCTAATAGTTCGCAATCTATGAGCGAACTTCCATCAGACACCTCACTCAATACTTTTCTCGCCTGACATTTATCCGTGATACGATTTTGTCGTAAGATTGTTACAAAATGTTTATACTTATTACTAACATGCTGTATATTTTGACATAAATTGAAATATACATGTTCGACACATTGTTCGATTTCAAACAAAAATAACATAGTTGCAGGTATCATGTATAAGCATGTATCGCGCAACGTACGTGTCAGGACATCCGTCCCCGTAGCTGCTCAGGTGGGGAGGGAAAGGAGGGTGTAAAGATAGAAACAGTTAGGCTCGTACCGAGACGTGGCCCGACCCTTTTTGCATCAAAGACGAACATTTCTTTGCTTGGAAGCACATCTGACCAGATAAGAGCCATACTGCATCAAAGACGAACATTTCCCCGTTTTTTGTATGGAAGCACGTTCGACCAGATAAGAGTCATACAAATGTTATAGAATTGAGCACCGATGACATATTGCTATAATTTATGATCTACAATTGTCTCATCCTTTGACGAGCTATGTGTCGGGACATGGTTTATGTACCCATTCGGACGAAAATTTTTTATTAATAAGCAAATACCTTATTTGCATATTGAGACCCAAAGGGTCTAAGAAATGTCACGTCTCTGTGACGTAGAAGTAGAAGAGGAAGAAATGATTAAGAAAAGAGAAAAAGTGGTGGAAGAAAAGTATGAAACGATGGAAAAGAGTGTTAAAAATCGTAGTATTCTCAAGCAAGCAAGCGAGCAGTCTTTAGAAGCAATCTTTGGATCGAAGAAAACGAGAATGTGGAGCAAGAGTTGTTGGAGCAATCCGATCGATTGAATTCGATCGAAGAATTTAATGTATGGGAGCAGCAATGTAATCAATATATCGAAGTGTTGGAAGAACAAAGCCGAAGTAAACGGCCTCGTTTATCAATCGGCAACCAACAGTTGTTGGTGGCTCAAATCGCGCGAATCGAAAGTATAAAAGATTCGGTACGTCAACGTTTCGTGCATGTGGGTGCCGGATACAGTGCGAGTGAGACAGGACTCAGATGGCGTGAGATAGATACGGCTTTCGAAAGTCACATATTGACTGGTGCGGTAATCAATACCGATCACATCGAACCACGAAAATTTCTCGAGGATGCGAGAGACATTGTATTCAATCATGTGCGGAACGTCATACAACAACATGGCAGTGTAAAAATAAACACAATGTTCAACGGCGAGTTTGTGGCGGGCGATAAACGTGCGAACAAAAGTGTCAATACGAAAAACTGTGAACTCCTTCGCGAGTCCGATTTGGAAGAGTGGTATGAGTTGCGCGTTATCGAGCCCACTTTAGCATTGCTGGAGGAATTCCAGGAACGCGATAGCGGGTGGGTGTTATCACGTATACTTAATTTAACGCTAAATATAAACAAGTACAATCCATTGCACGTGGGGTGTTACATCGATTTACCGCGAGAAATTGAATTAAAGAAAGCGGTGATTAACGTGCAATCAACGGACAATGCATGTTTCGCGTGGTCGGTGGTCGCCGCGCTGTATCCAGTTAAGAATAATCCACATAGAAAATCTTCATACCCTCCTTATGAAACAACATTAAATTTACAAGGCATCGAATTCCCAATGTCGTTGGGCGTCAAATTAAAAAATTTGAAGATCTCAACGGCATTTCAATCAACGTATATGCCATCCAGAAACAAAACAACGATCAACATACAATCCTTCCAATACGGCTTACCGACCAGAAGAGAGAAAAGCATGTCAATTTGTTGTACGTGGAAGATCCGCGAGATGCTAACGTAGGACATTTCGCCTCGATCAAGAATCTGTCGCGTCTCATTAGCTCACAATTGAGCAAGCACCATGGCCGGAAATACTTCTGCGATCGGTGAGTATATTCCTATTCTATGATATTTTCATATTTTTTTATGAAAAATAATAAATTTTTTTTTTTCACAGATGCTTACATTATTTTATTTCGAGCGAAAAATTGGAAGCTCACACCATCGACTGCCAGGAGATGAACAACTGTGCCATCCGACTGCCGTGTGATAACGACAAGTGGCTGCAATTCAATAACTACGGCAGGAAAGAACGAGTCCCATTCATTATATACGCCGACTTAGAGTGCGTCCTGAAAAAGACGGACACGGATCCAGAAACGTCCGGCATATACCAACACCATGAAGTATTTAGCGTCGGGTATTACGTACGGTGCTCGTACGACGACTCGTTATCCGCGTATCGATTTCGTCGCGATAAAGATTGCATCACGTGGTTCGCCGAGGAACTAAGACGTTTAGCACGCGACGTAAAGACTATCTTGTCCGCTAATGTACCCATGGCGGATTTCACGCGAGACGAGTGGAAAAAATTTAACAGCGCAACGCGCTGTCACGTGTGCGAGAAACCGTTTGCGCCAGATGACACGCTGGTACGCGATCACTGTCATTTAACCGGTAGGTACCGAGGTCCCGCACATTCGACATGCAATCTGAATTATAAGGATTCTCACTTCATCCCAGTAATATTCCACAATCTATCGGGCTATGACGCGCATTTTATTATCACGGAGATAGCTGCCACGTTCGAAGGCTCAATCGATGTACTACCTATAACAAAGGAAAAGTACATTTCATTCACTAAACATGTAAAAGATACCGCCGAAAGATCAGATTCGCGAAGCGATATAAAATTAAGATTCATCGACTCATATAAATTTCTAAGTAGCAGCCTCGATAAATTGTCATCCTTCCTCGATAAGGATAAGTTGAAAATTATACGTTCCCAATTTTCCACGTTATCCGACGATGATTTCAAATTATTGACACGAAAAGGTGTCTTTCCGTATGAGTACATTGATTGCGTCGAAAAGCTGGAGGATACGTGTTTACCACCGCGCGATTCATTTTACAGTTCCTTGACCGGTGACACTGTATCCGAGGGCGATTACGAGCATGAACGTATGGCAGCGATTCTCCGTTCGAACCCTGGGTGAATACAGTGATCTATACCTGAAAACCGATGTCTTGTTGTTGGCCGACGTGTTTGAAAATTTTCGCGATAGCTGCGTCGCGAGTTACGGACTCGATCCGGCGCATTATTACACTCTACCGGGTTTCACGTGGGATGCTATGTTAAAACATACACGCATAAATTTTGAACTATTCACAGACATTGATATGGTAATGTTTATCGAACGCGGTATTCGCGGCGGCCTTAGTCAATGTTCCGGTAGATACGCGCAAGCCAATAACAAGTACATGCAATCTCACGATCCGTTAAAACCATCGTCATATCTCATGTATTTTGATGTAAACAACTTGTACGGTTGGGCGATGTGTCAACCATTGCCCTACGCAGATTTTCGATGGATCGAAGACGTTTCGAACTTCGACGTGAATGCGATCGGTTCGGATTCGCCCACGGGTTATATTCTCGAGGTCGATCTAGAGTATCCGCAGAATAAACACGACGCGCACGCTGATCTACCGTTCTGTCCGACGAGCGATAAACCGCCCGGCAAGCGAGAGAACAAACTTCTCGCGACTTTATACAATAAGGAGCGTTACGTCATCCATTACCGTAACTTGCAACAATGTACGCAACACGGTCTTCGCGTTACAAAGACACACCGCGTATTGGAATTTTCGCAATCTCCGTGGCTCCGCGATTATATAGAACTTAATACAAAATTTAGAACGCAAGCAAAAACCGATTTCGAGAAAAATTTATACAAATTGATGAATAACGCGGTTTTCGGGAAAACGATGGAAAATGTACGCAATCACGTCGATGTAAAATTACTGACGAAGTGGGATGGGCGATATGGCGCAGAGGCAATGATCGCGCGACCGAATTTCCACAGCAGGAGCGCGTTTTCGGAAAATCTAGTAGCAATAGAAATGCGAAAACTCGAGGTGAAATTCAACAAACCAATCTACGTGGGTATGTGCATCCTCGATATATCCAAGACATGTTTGTATAAATTTCATCATGAGTACATGTTACCACTGTATCGCGACAAGTGTAAAGTTATGTACACCGATACGGACAGCCTTATATACCACATCGAGTGCGACGACATGTACGAGACGATGAAACGCGACATCGACAGATTCGACACAAGCGATTATCCGGTAGATAACGCGTACGGTATACAGCTTGCGAACAAGAAGGTGCCGGGCTTAATGAAAGACGAAAACAATGGCGCGATAATGACCGAATTCGTTGGACTCAGAGCGAAGATGTACGCGTTGAAGGTGGATGGTAAAAAAGACACTAAAAAAGCAAAAGGCGTCAAGAGTAACGTTGTAGCGCGTACAATAACGTTCAACGATTACACGCGGTGTCTGAGGGACGAGATTGAAATGACGCGACAGCAGTTCTGTATAAGATCGAAATTGCATGATGTGAGCACCATCCGTGAGACGAAAATCGCTCTGAGTCCGTACGACGATAAGCGATACATTATACCCTGTTACGTCCAACCCCAGGATTAGGATAAGAAAAACTGGGAAGCGAAGGAGAGGCTAACCAGAGGGGTCGGGGTAAGGAAGGACGCAACCAGAAGCTTAAGAATATCGCTCGCAGGTACACGCTAGACGCGTGGCGCGAGCCCGAACGCACTTTTCAATGGCTCCGGAAGGGTCAACGTCCGTGGAGACGGTAGGACGCCTTCCGTGAGCGGTGCGATCGTCGGTCCTCTTTTAAGTCAGGGAATTTAATCCCTTTAACTTAGGATCGGACCTCGTGCGGTTTCGAGAGAGGGAATAGTGATGGGTGAGGTCTTAAATGAAATGGAAATTTATATTTAACATAAATGAAACATTTATTCTGAATTAAGTAAACTATCGCTATTACAATAAGTGAGACGTAGGCAAATTAAACCGGGAATTGAGATATTTTAAAGTGAAAATGTATGTGTAATGTGTATTCATCGCGGGTGTTACATTAGTGCGGAGGTGATCGGGCAGGATCTTGGAAGGGGAAACCTATTCAACGCACATCCTGCCCGCTATTATTACAATTGATCTTAGAACTGTGGTTACATGAATTTAATTAAATATGTGTCCGGTGTGTAGGTGCATTCGAATCTAAATTAAAATATAAAGAGATGTTCGCGGAGTGAAAACAAAGACAAGAATCTAAGAAATAATTACAGGCTAGGCGTTAGGGTAAGCTATATATATATATATATATATAGCTATGTTAAAACAAGGAAGATTTTATGTAAATTGTAATTGTACATTATGCGGATTCTGAGTGCTTGGCGTAGATGCGGTGGACAAACTTTTCGATCGAATCGAAACGCGCGGTGATTTCGTCGAAATCTGACGCGGGCGGATTTTCGCTGGTTAAATCAATGACCGGAGTAGACTCGGTCAGGTCGATTAATTCCGGGGAGGACTGGGTCTTATTCTCCGTCGTCGGAGCGGAGTGTAGGGCGTTAAGCCGGCGCAATTCGGCTAGGGCGTCCTCGGAGATGAATCTCCCGGAGAGGACGGATGTTATCACTGGAGAACTATTCTGCCGGTTTTGATGCTGCAGAATGCGTTCTCTTCGCTTCCTGCCCGCTCTATGTTTCCATACCATCTATATAGGAAAGGATTTTTAATTACTCCGAGCGGATAATCGCTAAAGCAACTAGGCGGGAGAATAATTCTAAGTAGGAACAGCGGTTTAATGGGAGATCCTGAGCGAATATCGCTAGGGATAAGGATTCTTAATTATCTTGAGCGAATAACGCTAAGGTAATTAATTAAGCGGGAGTGTTGAGAGGTCCTGAGCGAATATCGCTAGAACAAGGATTCTTAATTACTTTGAGCGAGTAACGCTAAGGTAATTAATTAAGCGGGAGTGTTGAGAGGTCCTGAGCGAATATCGCTAGAACAAAGGATTCTTAATTACTTTGAGCGAGTAACGCTAAAGCAATTAAATGGGAGTATTGGGAGGTCCTGAGCGAATATCGCTAGGAATAAGGAAAACTGAGTATCCTCTGAGCAAATAATGCTTGGGGGATTCAGCTGAATCGTGAGAAGCAGAATTACGGTGGGTAGAGGAGTGGCTTGAGCGTGTTATCGCTAAGGGAAAGGATTCGATAATTACTCTGAGCAAGTGATGCTAGGGTAATTCCAAGAAGGATTATAACAATCTTGAGCGGAGAACGCTAAGATTATTAGAGACAGGAATAGAATGGTTATTATGATACGACTTACATACATTTATACGTGTGCGGGCAATTGAAAGTTAGAGTAACAGAATATTTAGGACTTACTATTCGTTGGAATATATGTATATATATATGTATATATATATATATATATATATATATTTCTGTCAGGCGCTGGTGCTGACCGCAGATCTGGCTGTGAGGGTGATTCGTGGCACTTAGCGCGCACAGAATTTACTCGCGATACTTTAAGTTGGTGAACAACAGAAAAGTGGCGTTAAAGTATAAGTAAGCGGAAAATATGCGGACTTAGAAGTAACCTGTCTCGTGGCGGATCGGAAGAGAGCGAGAGTCCGCAATGTCGGGGTTTATATAGGAAAATGTAAGGAATGGAAGGGGTGGATTTCGTGTGGGGTGTGTCTGGTTTTCATTTTTGGGACTTTTGGTTGGTGGGATTCTTCTAATTTTTATCTAGAGAATTTCTTATTGGGCGAGACGTTTCTCACCCAAGAGCCAGATCTTAAGTTTTCGCCTATCCTAGAAGTTAGAGACGATTGTCGATTTTTCCGACTGTTCGTTGGTGAGTCCTCTCGTAAGGCCCCCACTGTCTTATTGGGGGTGCAACCCATCGCTTCCTCCAGTGACTCATTTGTTTTTCGGCTATCGCCGATTTCTCTTTTATTAGGGTTCTTTTTTTTATCTCGCGACCCTGTCCTTATGTTGACGGACGATGCATACCTCTCAATCTTAAATACAAACGGAAACTTCCGTCACGTGTATTTACAGACACGTCTTAGGCTTTGTTTCCGCTTGTCGGAAACATCGTAGGTGCAATTTTGAAAGCTCGCTCGATGCAATAAAGATCTTCATCAACCCATTAAGGCCCATTTGGCGCGTCGTGTCGCCGGGTTTATAGTTATAGGCCTGACAAGGCCGATGAAAATCTAGTCACGTATGCCCCGTCCGTCGGCAATTCGTCATCTGGAAGGTTGCGTTTAGTCGCCTAGGCAAATAGATAGTTTAGTTATAAAAAAGAAAAAGGTAATGTGCAAGGATCAAGGCTCACTCGCCGATCGACAACCGTCCGTGCTTATCATAATCTTAAGGCCTATCTTAAGCTCATAGGAATTCCCGCGAAAAAGGGAAATCGTGGAGTTCGCAGGACGTAACACCCCGATTCGACTGATACGTTACCGTGGGGGCATTATCAAATACCCCCTCCGAAAACGTAGTGTATTGTATATGTATAAAATGTAATAGTATAACGTAACGTAACGTAACGTAACGTAACGTAACGTAACGTAACGTAACGTAACGTAACGTAACGTAACGTAACGTAACGTAACGTAACGTAACGTAACGTAACGTAACGTAACGTAACGTAACGTAACGTAACGTAACGTAACGTAACGTAACGTAACGTAACGTAACGTAACGTAACGTAACGTAACGTAACGTAACGTAACGTAACGTAACGTACGTAACGTAACGTAACGTAACGTAACGTAACGTAACGTAACGTAACGTAACGTAACGTAACGTAACGTAACGTAACGTAACGTAACGTAACGTAACGTAACGTAACGTAACGTAACGTAACGTAACGTAACGTAACGTAACGTAACGTAACGTAACGTAACGTAACGTAACGTAACGTAACGTAACGTAACGTAACGTAACGTAACGTAACGTAACGTAACGTAACGTAACGTAACGTAACGTAACGTATGTATGTATGTAGGTATGTATGTAGGTATGTATATATGTATGTAGGTATGTATATATGTATGTATGTATGTATGGCAACGTAACGTAATGTAATATAAGGTAAGGTATATTATATTGTTCGAAGGGATATTAATAAAGATATTGTACATAAATATCTAAGATGGAGATGTATTTAATATTTTTTACATAGTTTATTTTTCATATGTTTTAAAATACGATCTGTATGAATTAAATAACATTGTCCTTGTGTATCCATGAGTTGTGCGATCCATCGAATCCCAGCCATTTCACGTAGACCTCATTACCCCTCCTGCGCAGTACTTTCTCTACGAGATACGTGTCCGGGTAAGCCGCACGATGTAACTCGTGCTCGTAGAACGCTCCAGCGATAGATTTTCCGCGATAGTCCTCCAGCAGATAGGGGTCGCGGGATTAGTGTGTTGCACTTTAACGATCTTAAACACCTCGGTGCTCCAATTTGGCGTGTAACCCTTCTCGAAAACTGTCTTATGCTTGCTAACGCGTACCCGATCACCTACTTTGAACTTTGTCAAACCTGCGATCTTGATCGCGCTGTACACCGTGGTTAAGAGTCTTCTAGCGATTGCAGGAGTAACGTCGACGGGCCGCATGCCGATCGTTCGATGCTTGCGCGCGTTGTACTCCGCGACGAGACGCGATAGCTCGTCGATCCACTTGTAAGTTCCGTTGAACGTAAACATCTTCCACATGTTATTCTTTAACGTGCGATTGAATCGCTCGACGACCGACGCCTTCAACACCGAATATGTGGAATAATGATTGATGTTGTGTTTCCTCACGAGACGTTGCACGTCGGTGTTGTAAAATTCCTTCCCCATATCGGTTTGTAAGTTTTTCGGACATCTCCCGCTCTCTCGAATTATTTTGGCTATAACTTCAGCCGTCTCGCTTCCACCTTTACTCTTGAGCGGTACAGCCCACGCATACTTGCTCAGCACATCGATGACGGTGAGTATATAATGGTAACCTTTGTTGAAACGTGAGTATGGGCGCATCTCGACAATGTCAGCCTGCCACAGGTCGTCGTATCCCCGAACTATGACGTGTCTTCGTGGAAAATTTCTTCTCGCCGGAGCATGCAGTTCTTCAACGAGTCGTTGCTTCTCGATATTTTTACGTCCATCGGCGGATGTCATGTTTTTAGCGGTGCGTAATATGCACAAAGAAATTATAAAGTGAACGTCAAACACATGTTAATAAAAGAAAAGAAAAGAGAGAGAAAAAAACCTATTACGATTTGTGGAACTAAAACTAAGATTAAGCTAAGGTTTCGTATTTGTGTCGTCGCGTCTTGGTGTTTTTAGAAAGAGGAAAGAAATAGGCGACCTCCAAAACCCCCTTCCTTAATTCTTTCGTCTTTCTTTTACAGAGTGAGAGTTAAAATTAATATAATATTCTGGTATTAAAATTATTATTATTATTATTACTTATTATTTTATATTTTTTTTTTTTTTGATATTTTCTTTTATATTTATATATATATATATCTATATATATATAAAGGTATACATGCATATAAGTTTTGGACGTGAATATCATACGGAAGTAAAGTTATAATTATCCCGAAAAGGAAATATGATACATATATATGTTGTGTAAAATCATAATACTAAAGAGAAGTTATGTGAGTATAAGACAATAGTGTGTATATGTGACTTAAGATTATAGAAAGAAAACTATATATTTATATACGCATACATATATGGGTATAATCTAAAGAGAAACATATGCAAGGCTTTATATCGCCGATTTACGTATATAAAATTAATTATATATATCTTTTTTCTTTCTTTCTTAACATATATATATTTTTTGTTTAACATATATG